>JASDQU010201637.1:26771-36909 GCA_032191745.1 Picea mariana | reverse complement strand
CTAGAGGGTTTCCCAGGATAAATGTTGTGTCTATTGTGGATGTGTATTTCTCAGTGATATTGTGGTTATTATGCTCTTGTCTTTATGAAATGCAAAGAACTATAATGATAGCATAAACATTAACAGTATTAAGGGCTGAATCACCACTGAAAGGAAGGTCGTGCGAAATTTTCTGGAAACCCTAGAAAGGTCGTACGGTTCTGCAAAAGGTGAGATGAGACTTGGTGGATGCTTGTGCAATGGGTTATTTCAAGACCTAAGCTCTGATACCATGTTTATTTTTCAATAAGCTAGGTTAATCATGTAGTTCATTCCATTTTAGAATTTAACCATAACCATAAATGTTGTAGCAACCAAGATCACAAGAAGAAGCACCATGCACAAGAACACAAGAAGTATCTTGGGAAACCCTTCTCAACAAGGGAAGAAATCCCAGCCAAATCCTTTTCTATAATCCTAAAGAGAAAGACCTTCACCACCAAGATAATACCTAGCACACAAGAGATTTCTTAAACCCTAGAAGACTAGCTCCCAAGAGAGGTCCGCACTTTTCCCAAGAAAGTGTACTTACTGAAATGTCCAAACTCACTTGAAAGATATGTTTCCTCAATGGGAAATTTACCTTTAATTATACTAACCTAAACCTGTCAACATAAGTGTTTATTGGCACAACAGGGCCGACCTCACTAGCTTATAATATAGTTAATATTAACTAGATTAATTATCTTTTACATTAATTAACAGTCACATTGAGGTGGGGTCGACCTGTACCCTTTACATTACAATTAGGGTTACAGGCAGGTCTGACTCTTGTACAATATAGCAAACGATATGATACACCCACTGGTGCTCATACACTAGGGGCACATCCATAGGGATTTCCATATCTCTGGCTCACTACATTACACAGAAGAACCAGATCTTCACACATTCACCTGTACTCGTCCACAGGCACGTCCACTCTACAGATCTTCTTTCCCACTGCCTCACATAGGGGAATCATCTGGAGTTTCTCATTAACTCTGCTTCTCAAAGGAGGCTAACACATCATCTTCATTTATATTATCATGATGATGCACCTAGCACTTTGGGGTTTCACATGTTCACCTTGTGCTCATCCATAGGCACGTCTAACTCAACAGATCGCCTTTCCCACTGGATAATCATCTGGAGTTCTTCTCAACTCTCTAAATGGAGGAGGTCATCTCTACGTTCCATATTTGTATCAAGTAGGAACCACATACCCATCTTAGGGGCTTTGTCTCAAGTTTGTAAGCTGAAGAAAGACTCACATTGTTGCAATGATCCACATCTCACAGGTTTGTAAGTTGGAGAATGTCTCACATAGTTGCAATGATCAACAAAATCGGCCCACAAAACGTTAGATAAGGCCTTGACGATTCCTTATATAGGGTCATTTTCCTTCCTTAGAATTAAATACCAACAATTCAGCATAAAAATCTAGGATTAACTTTACACTATATAATGAAAGAAATATAAATTAATATTTTTCTTTCATTTTTCACTGTTGGATTTTCTTCTAAACAACAAAAAATAATAGATTTTGAATTTTAGGGTTTTTTAGTTGGTTGTTTGATATAGGAGAAGTGTTTTTTTTATCCAAATAGGGCTTATGGGGTCAAGAAGCATGCCCCTCTAATAAGTCATTCTCGTCTTTAAAAATTAGGGTAAGAGATTTGAACCCTAAGGTAAAACAACCCCTTATCTAATCAAGACAAGGTATGAAGATGATCTGTATTATTTTCGGCACAAAATGAGAGCGAAGATATAATAAAGAAATGTGAAGAGATGTATCATATATCCAACAATATAACAGAAATATATCAGAGATATAAACACAGAGATACAATAATACACAATTTCTTTTAATGTGCGAAATGTAAAGCACTGTAAAAATGCAGCGTGAAAGTCTCGCTAGAATGTTGGCAACTTATCTCTGAGAATAGATGTGACAACTACTCGTATTCACAAGAATGTGGTTTACAATGAGGCTCTAAAGGCCTTTTTAATATAAAGAGAATCCAAAACCCTAAACCTGAAAGATGAAAAGCCAATAGTTTTGTGGACCCTGTTTTGGGTAGTTTGGTGTATCAATTTCTCGGAGGCGTAACTTTGGCATACGATCTATGTTTGGGGTGCACGATAGCTCATTGGAAAGCTCTATCTAAGGACTACACATTTTGTCGTCAGTCTCTAACTTTGTATCTAGTCTAACTATTTCGATCTCTAAAAACGTTGTTTAGGGCCTCAAAATGGCTCCGGAAGTTTGGAACTCAAAGCTAGAATCAAAATTGTCAAACTGAAACTGCCAAAATGAGCCAATTGGAATAGGTGGGTGGCCACCGATATCCACCTAGATCAATCCTCCCTCCTTAGGAAGCAATGGTCTCCATTGCACTGAGTTCCCGGGGGAGAGGGGAAAGAGATTGTTGTAACTCAATCTTGGTGTGTTGCTTGCCTTGTTGGAGACGTTGCGTTCGGGAAGGCTGTTGTGGACCTGTTGCTAGCGGAGTTGAATCTGTTCACCCATTTGAGCTACATGAGATGTCTGTGTGCAAAAGGAATCTTTGCGTTTTGTTGCAGTCTTGTCGACCTATTTCTGTTGGATAGAAAGTGTTTGGGCCGAGGTTGTAGTGGTTGCAGTATCATTTTGTTCATCTTTTGAACAAATCGTGAAGAAGTTGAATTTTGTAGTATGAGATACTACCTTGCAGCATTGTTTAGGTGGGACAATAGTTGGAACTACCTCTGGTATCCTGTAAAGATGACCCCCCAAAGTAACAATGACACTATGGGGTCGAGACTCATAGATAGCATGACGCTTCCACATATATGGCTGGTCCAAGAGAACATCACAGACATCTAACTGGGCAACATCAAATAATACCTCATCCTTGAAGGGATGGATGTCATAAGAAAATCGACATTGTTGGCTGACATGAAGGTCTCGTCCCTGGTGAAGCCACCCGATGTTGTATGGTTGTTAGTGTGGTGTTGCCGACAATCCCAACTGTTTGACGACATCTGCTAAGATGAGGTTCTTTTGGATTCCGTTATCAACAATAAAATGCAACGGGGTCCCCTTCACCCACATCTGTGAATGAAAAATGTGCTCCCCCTCTTCAGGATTTGTTGGTTCTTCTGGTTGAATTGTTGTGGTCGCAACAACAGCAGTGGGGTTTGTGTCGATGGTCTGTCTTCTATTAGTATTTTTTGAATCAGATTCTGAATTAGGGTTCAACTCCTTATCTTTGATCTCGACCACCAATGATTGTTTTGAGCGACATTCATCGGTGTTGTGCCAAGGGATTTTATGGAAATCGCACCATTTTTCGGTTTCCATCTTCATCTTTCTATGACCCTTATTTTCATGTGGCTTGGACTAATTTTTGGGAGACTGTTTGTTAGGGTCGTCTTTATCATACTTTGGTTGTTCCAAACTTGCAAACCTGAACTCCCATTTGTTCTGGTGTTTAAATTCTGTTCGATTTTAACAACATATTGATAAGCAGCATTGAGTGATGAGATGTCCAAAAAATCCATTTCAGTTTGGATGTATATGTGTAGAGCCCCATGGTATTTCAGAACCAAATGTCATTCGGAGTCTTTCATACCCAACTTGGTGTGCAAGGTATGGAAGGCATTGGTGAAATCCATAACTGCTTGGCCCCTCTCTTGCCGCAGTGTGGTCCATCTCATGTACTAGTCCTCACAGTTGTCAGTAGGGTAATATTGTTCATTTACCACATCCACAAAAAAATCCCAAGTGGGCTCAGCTCCATATATTCTAGACATGGGGGAAAGCCTTTAGGAGTGCAAAGATGATATTTTCTATCGATTTTTCATTAAGCTAGGTTCAAGCATGAAGTTCATTCCAATTTTAGTCTTTTACTTGAACCATAAACAATTGTAGTTACACCATAAACAATTTGCTGCAGTAACCAAGATCACAAAAAGAAACACCATGCACAAGTACACAAGACGTACCCTGGGAAACCCTTCTCAACAAGGGAAGAAAACTCAGCCAATCCTTTGCTATATTCTTCAAAAGAAATACCTCCCACACCATAAACCTAGCACACAAAAGGGTGCTCACAAACCCTAGAAGACTAGCACCCAAGAGAGGTGTGCACTTTTCTCAAGAACAAGTGTTTGCTGAAATTTCCAAACTCACACTTGTGATATGATTCATCAATGGGGAATTTACCTTTATTTATATTAGACTGAACGTGTGAACAGTTGTGTCTATTGGCACAACAAAGCCGACCTCAATAACTCATAATATAATTAATAATTACCATATTAATTATCTTTTACATTAATTATCTTTCACTTTATGGTGGGGCCAACATGTACCCTTTACATCACAAATAGGGTTACAGGTAAGTCTGACTCTTGTACAATATAGCAAGGGATCTCATACACCCACTAGTGCTCAACCACTAGGGGCACATCCATCTGTGCTCATCCATAGAGATGTCTACATCTCTATCTCATTACGTATCACAGGAGAATCACACTCACTAGTGCTCAGCCATTTGGATCATGTTCACCTATGCTCAGCCATAGGCACGTCCAACTCAACAGATCTCTTTCTCACTGTGTTACACAAGAGAATCATCTAGAGTATCACATCATCTCAAATCTCTGCACAGAGGAGGCCAATACATCGTTTCATCTTTGACTCAGAACGAGACACCCAACTTATGGGCTTCCCCACACAAGAGCACACAACATTCCATCTTCGTCTGTAAGGACCTAATTTAATTAAGCCTAATAAAATTCATAAATTTAAACATTAAGATTATTCAACATAAACAATAAGCAATTTCATTCAGCATATAAGCAGCAGAAATTTAAATTTACGAACATCAATCTAATAAATTACATAACAACCACATAACCCAGCAAATTCATAAATAAAAATACCTCTGTCTGATGCTAAATTCTCGCTCTCTGGTTGTCCTCTCTGTTGCTCTGTCCAAACTCTACCTGATGCTCTGACCAAACCCTGCCCAAAACCGACTAACAACCCAGCCAGCTAGGAGCAGCCTATCCGGCTCCCTAGCTCCAGGATTCTGTAAGGATTCCTGGCCCCCGAGCCCAAAACTCCAGCAATCCGGTGCACCCCTGCAACTGTCCTCCCAAACTCCCAACCAGAAAAAATATCAAAAACCAGGAAATACAGTCCCTCTCTCAAAATAATGCTTCCTCCCCCAAAATTTCATAATCACTCCCGAAGGCCTCAGCCCAGTCATATCCCCCCATTCACCACCTCCTCCTTCATTTAAGGCCACCCACCTTATCCCTCCATTTATTACCTTATCGTTCCATTTATTACCTTATCCCTCCAATCAATGCTCTATCCCCTGTCATATGTAAAGTCTTATAATAAATAAATTAAAGTTATTAATCCCTTTAATTTATTACCCAAACCTTTAATGAGTCAATTAATTAATTAATTAATCAATCAACAGATATAAACAATTAATAAAAATATTAATTAATTAATTAATATTATTAATAAACAATCATTGTTTAACTAAAATATATTAAGACAGTTAATTATTTAATTAACTATACTTGATAAACCCTATGTAACTATTTAACTAGGGTTGTTACACCGTCTCAGAGAGGAACCTCACACCCAACTCATGGGATTCCCTACACGGGGGCACACAACATTCCATCTTCGTCTCAGAGAGGAATCACACACCCAGCTCATGAGCTTCACCACCTCACACAGGGGCACAATGTTTCATCTTTGTCTCAGAGAGGAACCATACACCCATCTCATGGGAACACCCAACTCATGGGCTCTCTCTCAGGTCGACTCACTCAGTCTGTCCTGGAGGATGTCTCACGCAGTTGTAATCATCAACATTTTCCCTGTCTGAGAAATTATGAACAGAGAAATAACCTTCTAGCAGATTTAACCATTTTTCTAGAGCATCTGCATCTATCTCTCCTTCAAATATGGGAACATCAAAATTAACTTGTACCTTGAAAGGCGAGGTGCCTCCAAAGTGGTCGCTTGATGAAGACGTGCATGTTGTTATCGGCAGGCATTGAAGGATGTGGGAAAATTTCTCCATTATTTCGTCCCTCTGTCGCGTGAGAGCTTGCTCAAGCAACAGATTAACAGAATCGTCTGCTCTGTCGTTTTTATTTTCTTCCACCATGGAGGGTTTCTTCGGCGTGCGAGGGATATTTTCTTCAAGTGAGACAAGGTCAAGAACCAACTTGCTATACTCGAACCTCGTCTGGGACGCATTGAAAAACGATCAAGAGAAGCCTGCTCTAATACCATTGATCTAGATTATTTTCGACATGAAATGAGAGCGGAGATATAATAAAGAAATGTACAGAGATGTATCAGATATCCAACAATATAACAAAAATATATCAGATATATAAACACGGAGATACAATAATACACAATTTCTATTAATGTGTGAAATGTAAAGAACTATAAAAATACAGYGTGAAAGACTCACTAGAATGGTGGAARCTTATCTTTGAGAAGAGATGTGATGGCTACTCGCATTCGCAAGAAGATGGTTTACAAAGAAGCTCTAAAGGCCTTTTTAACATAAAGAGAATCCAAAACCCTAACCCTGGAAGATGAAAAGCCAACAGTTTTGTAGACCTCGTTTTGGGTAGTTTGGTGTATCAACTTCTCAGGGGCGTAACTTTGGCATACGATCTTCGTTTGGGGCACACGATAACTCGTTGGAAAGGTCTATCCGATGACTACACATTTTGCCATCAAACTCTAACTATGTCTATAGTATAACTATGGCGAGCTCTAAAAATATTGTTTAGGGCCTCAAAACGGCCCTAGAAGTTTGGAACTCGAAAAGCTAGAAACGAAACTGCCAAACTGAAACTTCCAAAATGAGCCAGTTGGAATAGGTGGGTGGCCACCAATATCCACCTAGATCAGAAGACCAAAGTCCCTATAATAAGGGTTTCCTAGAGGGAAAAAACATTCACCAACAAAATCAATTGTGACTTCAATAAAATACATAAAAACCTTGTTAAGAAACCAAAGAAAAGACAAGACAAGAGATTGAGCACTTACCAAACGAAACAAAGGAAGATGGAAGAGAAAACCCTAGACATCCTCCTTCCAAGTAGTTAATTAACTCTTCAAATTGATCGATCTTGCTAACTAGTAGAAGCCTCGAAACATTCACACTTATCTTTGTTGCACTAAGAAAGAGAGAGCTCCAAGAATTGACACCAAAACCTCAAAAGGTAGATCGTCTATTAATTATATTCAAAATTATATCCAAAAATTCACAACAATTTGGAATGAGATACGAGACTCTATTTATGGAGGAGGATTCTACATCCTTCTCATTATTTATTAATTCTTTCTCCCTAAAATTAGCCTAGGAGACTAACAAAAAAGAAGACTTGTCATCCACACAAAGAATGAGACTAAGTCAAAACAAGTAAAACATGTCACATGTACACAAAACCCTCATAAGAAGGGGGGGGGTGGGGGTCCCATATAAGAGAGGTTGATTTGGTTCGTTATCTCAATGTTCCAAGGACAAGTGTAGTCAAGGCCTCAAATCATAGTGTAGAGGCATCCAAGCAAACAAAGTTTCAACCTCTAGCCTCATAATGTGGAATGACCTCATGGAAGGAGTAAGAAAGGCCTCAAAAGGTCAACGAACCCTTAAATAATGTTCATAAACCCTTGAAATATGTCTCCAGAGCATGACCATGTCCATTTTTAATGTCAAGGCACCTCCATGAAACATGGAAGTGACCCTCCAAGTCAAAAAAATGGGTCATAAAACCCCAACGGCTAGTATGACTTCCAAAAGAGTGGGTTTCCCTCAAATCATGCATAAAACAACTCAATAGTGACGAAATAGGGGGACTCTTTGGAATCTTAAACCTGGCATGCATAGAGAGTCTCCATGTATGCATAAATAGCCCAAACGTGTCTTGGAGGATGTATCCAGTGCCTTAGGATACCTATACTTTCTTAAGAATTGTGAGACTACCTCGGGAAATGTGAAACTATGTGAGCACCTACAAAATTATCTTTGATAATAGATGGCCAAAGCGTGATGAACACATAAGATATGGATCCATGCTTATGCATAAAATAAGTGTGATATACGTAGGTGTGACAACCTTTGCAAAAGAGAAACACTTTTACATCATATACAAAAGAGTGAGAGAGACTCATAGCTCCTCTAGATCATGTGTCCTAGTAGATCCACCCCAAGATGGTCGCATAGCTACCTAGATCATAAATGACCTACATAATGAAAAATTGTCAGCATCAAGGGGAAGTCAGTCGAAGCCGTAAGAACAATGTGTTTCTTGAAATGGGGACTAAGAGGACATACCATGACCTACCGCAAGGGGTCTGAAGATACTACATAGGCCCCATACCAATACATAGAACATCCAAGCATGGTCCAATACAATACATGAGTACAAATAAAACCACTTATGGCTCATCATGATACAATGAGGCACACAATCTGCTCATATGATAGTCCACATTTGGAAAAAAAATGTAGAGTACACTAAAGAAAATATGTGGTAGAACACTTATTCTCCATAATGTGTCATGTAAACACATTTTTTAAAATGGATGGATCTATTATATGGATCCAAATGACCATTGTAGGCATTTGGAGCCCCACTCTTCGCTAGGTATTGAGCTCAAGTATATTTAGTGGGGAGTCAACATGAGCACTTGGACATGGGATCCAGGTCTATGGATGAGCTACTAGAATTACTTTTGTATTGCAGTTAGTATTTGCACATGGGACACTGGCTACTTCAACATTATAGTCGACACACATACATGTGACCCAAGGTTATACCAAAGCTTCTTAGACTACTTCAACATGGTGACAAGTACTTCTACAAGGGACCCTCGTTCTCTAGTTTACTTCATCATTGCAGTCAACACTCATCCATGGGACCCTCGTTGATGGTTGTACCTCACAATAAGCATTGAGAGCAACACTTTTCTAAGGGGAGTGGAGTGGTGGGATCCTCCTTAGGGGTGTGATGGGGGGTCAAAGGGCCCATTAGAGTCTAATAGTGGAGCCCATTCAATGTAAAGTGAACTATGTCCACTATGTTTATTATTATTAAATAAGGTCCACAATGGTAGTTAGTATTAAATAAATGTAATGGAGCTTCATTAAAAAAGGTCTACCAGGTAATTAAGAAGTTGTTATGATTAGAGTAAGCTTGTTAATTATAAGTGTGGTTAGAATCTTCCTTATAAGGTGTGTGGAGTTTATTGTATTTGGAGCTTAACTTATTGAGAGGTTGCCCAACCTTAAGAGGCAAGTAAATAGGAATGGATTCCTTCATTGGAAGGATCATTGTAAGGGAGTGGATTCCTTCATTGGAAGGATCATTGTAAGGTATTGCCATAACTTAAGGGTATTTTATATTAAAAAAGTGTGGAGCAATTATGATATCTTGTTTATTATTCAATTTATGGGGTTAAGGATCTTTAGATAACATATGTAATAAAATTAGCTTAGTGACTTAAGCTAGAAGATAGGTTTTTTGGTTATTACTATTGTTTAGGGTTTTGGATAAATATCATGTCTCGAACTCTATAGAAGAGAGGTAAATCCCATTGTAACTCATTCAAGTATTTTCATAATATCGTATTGTGTTATCGTGTTTTTGTTTTGTGTTGCGACTCAACCATATCTAGGGTTTTGACAATAAAAGATCTAATCTATTTTGTAATATGGTATCAAAGCAGGAAGGCCAAGGGAGTTTCCACTTCTCATGCCCACGAATCTGCACCACTCTTTGCTCTGAAGGAGGTACCCATGAGCTTGTGTGCACCCTCAACTCCATATCATCATGTAGAAGGGCCCCCATAAAAGAAAGGAGCCATCGTCTCAAATTTAGAGTCACCATATCAAATTAAATTCGCAGTCATTTTCAAACCAAATGTGGTAATCATTTCATTTTTAAGGTGAATTAGGAGTCACCGTCATATTAGTTGGAAACAACTGCCACTTATATTCTAAACCACTAAGGGTCTATGTGAGTTGCCAAACGCCAAAGTAAAGATTTTTATTACGCAGAAGGTCGACAATGGTCG
>JASDQU010201636.1:0-19097 GCA_032191745.1 Picea mariana | reverse complement strand
CAGGGTCAGATAACCAAGTACATTGGAATGCAGGGTCATACTAAACAGCAAGGATTCTTTCATTCAAGTTCATGAGCATAAAGCTGAACTAAACTTAAACAAAATACAGAATAGAAAGATGTATGAAAAGTCTGATAACAGTAGCAAAAGAAGATTGTGATTGTATTAGGATAAGAAATCAATACATAGGCCAAATTCTCTCCAGAATTGAACCCTTAATCAAACTGAGTTCCTAGGCTTTATAGCCTTTACAAACAGTTTTCAGATCCTGAAAACATGGATCAAATCATCTAAAAATAGCAAGTCAAAATTCAGTTGCCAAATATGTGGGATAATCCCCATGAATGAGGATAATATCTATGATCTGATCCTTAAAATCTGTTGACTGTTGATGACGTGGAGATTAGCCTTCCAAGGCTTCTTTGACCTGTTCTTCCAAAGATAAATTCGAGCTGCTGAGGTGTGGCTAAAAATCCCTGAAATTCTGCCATTGAAAAGGCATCAAAAACCTTTGAAAAACCTCATTTCTCCACCATTTGTCAAAACTAATTGTTGTGCTGGACTTGATAATTCACCACATGTCTATTCCAAGAGGTTTCATCTCATTATGCTTCAAAAATTCCTGATCTGGGTGAAATTTTGAAAATTCTGGTTAAAACAGGCTTTCGGTGGTTGACTGGAACAGTTCCTGGGTCATTTAACCACCGAAAGTCAGAATTTTCAGAAAAAACTGCCTTTGGGAAAAATCAATTTTCTCAGCCATAAAATATCCGTTTTGCATGTTCCAATAGTCAATCGACATCTACAGATCGTAAGCTTTCCAATGGTACAATCAGATTTGGATTTGGAGCTAGGGAAGCTAGTCAAAATTTCCCTACAATATTAAGAATATTTCCTTCAAAAATGTTGGTGCGTTTTTTAGAGTTAACAACAAGAACAATGCGCAGTTCAGCAGCAGGTCCATGACATCCAAAGTAAATTCATGGAAGTGACCCAGAGAATTTAGTCAGTGAAAGATGAAGCACATAACCTTTTTGAAGAGATTGATGGAAAAGGCTCACAAATGGAACAAGCGGTCACATCAGTGGAACAATGCTTGGAAGGACCTGCCACCGAGAAATTCATTCAAGAGTTCGTTGAGCAGGAGGCCCTGGCGAAGAAGCAAGTTGAGGAAGCTCGAGCCAAGCTCGAGGCATTTAAATCAGAATTGCCTAGATTAGAGTGACTCAGGACAAGTCACAGGTGAGTGTTGGGGGCTTGTTGGCCCTCGACCAAGTTTTGGAGAACCTTGGTCGTGTTTGACCATTTTTGGGGACTTCGACAGGTTGGTTGAAGACAGAGCACCCATGCGAAGTGGAGAGCGCAGGATCTTGCCCCCTTTTGCGGGATTTTTGGCTTAGGGTTTATGTAACGGGTATGGGATGTCATCCCATGGGTTTACCCATGTTTAGGCCCCTTTGGTAAAGTATCAATAAGTAGCTAAGCGATGTAAGAAGAGGCCAATGTGCTAAGTGAAAATATTTTTGAATGCTTTGTGCATACTGTGTGTTAATACTTGTAGAGATAAGTGCAAGTGATTGTAAGAAGCTTTGTGCGCGGACTTTGTAAGGATTTGTACCTTGACTTAACTCAGGGAAGGAGGATCTGGTGAGGTGCACATAGATCTCCTATCCTATGCGGAGTAGCATTTGTGGCTTGGTGCCTGTAAGGATATTGAAGAAGCTAATAAAGAAGAAGAAGAGTTGGTGGACATAGCCCCACGCTGGGGGTGAACCACATATATCCTGTGTTGTGATTTCTTTGTGTTATTGATGTGATTTATGATTAGTGTTGAATGTTTATGTATGTTAGATGCATCTGATGTAACATCTTAGTGATTTATAATGTGAATGAATGCTAGGCCTTCTTCGATGCTATGTGTTGAATGGTTAGATGTGCCTACATCTTGATTAATACTGCGTTGTTCTGTAATTTGGTTTTTATGTGAATAAGGGTCAAAGACTAATGAACGTTAATTGCTAAGTGCCCTGTTAAGTATTGTGATCACAGATCTGTGTCCCAGCTAGGTTGTAGACACTTGAGTCCTACAACCCCCCCTGCCTCTAACTCGGGTGAGACTTCATCTGCTTCGCATGTGTTTCTGAAAGGGTCGATAGTTAGGGTTTTTTTGGTGTGTTGTTGAAGCGTTGAACCCTAGGTCTACCCCTGTGCCAACACTCCTGGTAAAGCGCCCACTTAATTTCATTCCAAATATTATGGGATTTAAACTATATAGTTAACAACCATATTCCACAAATATTCCAAAATCTTTTAATAAACCCCTTTATAGGATTAATCCACTTTAATATCCATATGGGATTCGTGCCTTTTAAAATGAGATAACCACATTATATGGTGGCACAAAATATGAAAGATTTTAAATATGGTTAAAATAACCATAAACCAAAGTCTTCAACCCACTTTATGTGGTAGAATACCTTATGATATAGTTTCAAAACCATATTATAGGGTTTACAACCCACATACCATATATTCGTGGCTTGTAATGCATACTTTAAATAAATCTGTGACATATTCGTGGCTAGAATGTGGATTGTAGTTTTTTGCACACGAGAGGTCACAAGTTCGATTCTCCAGGTGGACAAATAGAACTAATTTTTAAACTTGACCCATTTGGCCTAATCCAAGGTGCCATGTGGCATCACTGGATTGGGCCACGTGTCACTCTGGTATTGGCCAACCAATCCCAGTCATCCTACCACTCAATTGTCCAGTCAACCTTGCAACCTATACATGTCTTATCTTTCACCTGCCATATGTCACCTCTTCCATTACCACGTGTCACCTCCAGAAGGTGCCACGTCACCCTTTGACTATTGAATTTTTACCTATTTATGAAAAACTTCAGAGTGTGATAACTTTTGCATACAATGTCCATTTGCAAAAAATAATATATGGCCAGAATCAGCGCGGCAAGACGAGTGCAATGGAACTAGTTTCATCTGATTCCGAGAAATTTTTATTTTTAGGCCTTTATAGATCCATTTTGGATCACACCTCCCCACTAAGACCTTTTGGTCCTCCAAAAGGGTACTAACCAGTCATCAAGTGCGAGATAGGCCAACCCACTTGTTCTCTGTCTTTAAACTATGTCTTGTGCACTTGTATCATCAAGATCAATTGCAAAACAACCATGACAACTGACAACATATTGTTAGCCACTTGTACTCTTTCACATCTTACTGAAGCCACTACCATCCATATTGAAAACATTAGCAATGATAATATCATAAATATGACTGCAAATGAGCTAATATGTTTTTAGTACTTGCATGACATTAGCTTATCTTGCAGCAAAGTATGATTGAACTTCCATTCTACAATCATCTCATGTTCATGCTTAATATCAATTTCTTGATTTGGCATAATTATAGGTGTGCTGCTTTCATAAGTTGCCTTCCTTAATTGGTCCAATGTTTGAAGAGATTGACTTGCTTTTAAGTGATGAGCATGTACAACATATTCATTGTCTTCTTTGATTAAGCAATATTGATTATGTTCCCTGTAGAAGATTGCTTTGTGATCATACAAATAAGGGTTTCCTAAGACCATTCCACATTCATTGAGTGGAACCACATCACACGTTACCTCATCCACAAAATTTAATGAAATTGAAAACTTTAAAGTGCATTGCTCTGTTATGTGCAATTTATTATTGTTGCTTATCCATTTAAGTGAGTAAGTTTCCTGATGCATTTTAGTGTTTAATCCCAATTGTTTAACAACCTCCTCTGAAATCAAGTTAGATTGATATCCACTATCTATCAATGTATCTATATTAGTGTGTTTCATGATCACCCTTATGTGAAACAATTTGCATCTAGAACCATATCCATCACCAATTTTACCTGTTAAACCAACTATTGTGATTTTAGACTCATCACCTAAATCTGATCCCAAGTTTGTTGTTCGTTTTGCTGCTGCAATTGTTTGCCTCCCTTTCCTTTCTTTGAACCACTTTGGTCTCTTCTCAGGATGCAATTTCCAGAAATGGTCATCATTATGCCCTTCTTTCTTGCAATGCTTTCAAGAGAGCTTATCTTCCTTCTTGTCGTTGAATTTGCTTTCTTGCCATTCCCCTTCCTTTTGTCCTCTTTTCTTGAAGACGATTCCCCTGATACACCAACTCTTGTTTTCCCTTCCTCAATGTATGTTTCTTGAACAAAAACCTCATCAATATTAGTAGGTCCAAACATAAATACAATGTTACGAATATGTGCAGGTAAACCTCATATATACTTCATAAGAGTTTCTTGGGTATGTAATGGAATGTCTAACATTGATGCCATCTTACGAAATTCATCTGTGTATTCATGCATTGTTTATCCCTTTCTTAGTTTAAGACTTTTCCATTCAATTAAAGATTTATCTTTATAACCCAAAGGATAAAAAAAAAATTAAGTGCAGAAACAAAACCTTGCCATGACGAAAATACATTACCCACTTGTTGCATGTCATTTTGCAACTTTCTTTGCCACTAGATGAGTGTTTTTCCTGCAAGTCGAAGTGATGCCAATTTTATTTGAGTTGCCTCATCTTTGATTTTTTGCACACTACAATAAACTTCCATCTGTCTGAACCAGTTATCAAGCCTCTCTGCATTGACTTCACCATCATACATGGGTAATTCAAACTTCACATCAAGCTTGAGTAAAGGCATATTATGTTTATGTTTATGGGAATGTTTTCTTGCGGTGGATTTTGAACTTGTACTTGAAGAAGAAGAAACTGATGGAGAAGAAGGAGGTGAAGGATGAGGTTTAGGAGGATCCTCTCCTTCTTCACTTTTGTCTTGTTTAGAATATTCCCCTTGGAAATGCCTCTTTCGTTCCAAGTAATCCTCATATAATACCTTTACCATCTCAAACATGGCGAATAAAGTCTTTTGCAACTCGATCTATTTCTAAGACATGCCTTCTTTCGATCCCATCTCCTCACTTTGAGAAGTCCTCTTGCTCGATCGTATCTCTGGATCCCCTTCTACAAGATCACCTTCACCATGAATCAAATTTTCCCTGGTAATCATGCAAACTCAAAAACCAACCATCAAACTACTCTTATACCACTTGATCCCAAAATGATCTTTTAAAGACTTGGTTAAGTTTTAAGCATGTGTTAAATTACCATTCAAAAACTTAAATGTGTAAGGAGGTTTTAATGAAATAATTTTGCAGTCATGTTAAACTGTACAGAACAAAAAATAGACATAAGGAACAACAAACCATAACACCAAGCTTGATAACGGAGTTCGGCAAGGTTGCCTACATCTCTGGGCATTTGACTCAGTGGGGGAGGATTTCTTATTAATTTCTTCAAATTCTCAAAATGTACATAAAAATTGCATCAAATGGATTTCATACTAGTATCACTGTGTTCTGATCGACCTCAAAAATCCAATGCAACTGACGTCACTGAAAAAGAGTGAGTGTAGCTTTCGAAAATGGCCTCCAAAGTTTGTTTGGCTTGCTGGTTTTTCCTGCATAAATTGGATTGTTCTGCTTTATTCTTCGTCAATTCAACCCGTGGTGTAGTGGTAAGTATTTTGGTTAAATAGTGTGAGGTTGTAGGATCAAATCTCAACAAACATCCTCTTCCTTGGGCTCGAATCTCACAAGATATAGGTGTATCTCCATAAAATATGAAATATGGTTTTAAAACAAACCATATCCTATAGTCAAAACCCATTTTTCAATTATGTCGCACACACCTTTTGTATAGGCTCCTGGTCAATCACCCACTTAATTGCATTCCAAATCTTATGGGATTTAAACTATACAATTAACAACCATATTCCACAAATATTCCAAAATCTTTTAATAAACCCCTTTATAGGCTTAATCCACTTTAATATCCATATGGGATTCGTGCCTTTTAAAATGAGATAACCACATTATATGGTGGCACAACATATGAAAGATTTTAAATATGGTTAAAATAACCATAAAACAAAGTCTTTGACCCACTTTATGTGGCAGCACACCTTGTGATATAGTTTCAAAACCATATTATAGGGTTTACAACCCACATACCATATATTTGTGGCATGTAACACATACTTTAAATAAATCTGTGACACATCTGTATAATAAGTGATATGTTCGTCCAGTTGGCTAGCATGTGGACTATAGTTTGTTGCACCTGAGAGGTCACAAGTTAGATTCTCCAGGTGGACAAATAGAACTGACGTTTAAACTCAACCCATTTGGCCTAATCCAAGGTGCCATGTGGCATTACTGGATTGGGCCACGTGTCACTCTGGTATTGGCCAACCAATCCCAGTGAACCTGCCACTCGACTATCTAGACAACCTTGAAACTTGCCATGTGTTCTATCTTTCACCTGCCATATGTCACCTCTACCACTGCCACATGTCACCTCCAGAAGGTGCCACATCACCCTTTGACTGTTGACTTTTTACCTATTTATGCAAAACTTCAGAGCGCAATAAATGTTGCATACGACATCCATTTGCAAAAACAATATATGGACAAAATTAGTGCGGCGCAAAGGATGCAATGGCATTTCTTTCGTTCGATTACGAGAACTTTGATTTTTAGGCCTTCTTGGATCCATTTTGGATCATCTACAGAGTCCTCAAAGGCTGATCCTCCCTACTATATCTTAAGGGTTGACTCCCTCTGAACTCTAGATCCCTATGAGTTGGTACTATTGGTCGATCCACCTACCTCACCACTCATGGAGCTACTTGCTCCCTTTTTACTTGTGCTACTCATGGGGCCACCTGCCTCACCACTACCTACTCCTCCTCATTTATTTCTTTGCTCCTGCTAGTCACAACACACATGATTTGGCCTTCTCTAACTCCAAGAACCACTACCGATTTGAAGCTAGATCCTATGGGTGTTGGAATGCTGAGAGGGGGGGTGAATCAGTATGAGTACTTTATACCACTTTTAACCATAATATATATTCTTTCACTTTATCAATTGTTGGCTTGCTATGGGATGACCAAGGTTCTAACTATAATATTACCAACAAACCCTTCTACCATCAACCCTTCTGGATACCAAAAGGAAACACAATGCACATAGTGAATTGTGCAGTCTCATCCAAGATGGCTTCTATGGGTGGTCGTGGGAGTCAAATATATGTAGCCCGGGGATGGGATGTGTTCCTCTCAAAGGCATTTAACCTACTTATTGGTAACCTTCAACCCTCATTAGATATTATTCCAGACAACTGTCATGAATATCCTACTAGGATGGTATTAATAATTCTAGCTTCATTTGATCATAACCAAGTATTCATCTACTGTAAAACACGATTATGATCTAAACATTAGCTCTAACATTCCTTTACTTAGTGTTGTTCTGCAAGTTATATTAGTTTATTCCTACTGCACAATGTTCATTCCTTTTACCATTAACATGTTCATCATAAAAACTTATCAAAGAAAATGCAATCATAACCACTGCATACGGTCACATAAAACACATATATACCTTGGTTCACCCCCCTAGGGCTACGTCCACAAAGATTTGTCACGTCTGCTCTTTATTCATGTTCTTGCAAAATCTAGTGTTGTGCACTATACAATTCTTCTTCCATTACATTTGATCTCCATAGATCACTAAAGTCTCTCAGCAAGACCTTCTACTCAACACCAACAAGACCTCTTACAATATCAACAACACATGCCAACAAAAATCTGCTAACAAAAAGGACAACCCTCTCATCGTCCTAATACATTCTACTTATAAAAAACTAGGAAAAATCCCTTACAAAAACCCTAACCCTAAGTGGATTAGGTTTGTCCACTTTATCCTTGACTTAATATTGATTGGTCCTCAATCCAACCATTTCTCCAAGTCGGCGCTTGTCCACTTTCCAACCGATCCACAACATTTTTTCCACTTTGTAACAACTTTTCTCAACATTGTTTTTTCCTCTTTTTTCAGCATCGCTTTTCCTTTATTTCTGGTGCGCTCCCCTATTTTACGACACTACTTTAATTCCTTAAAAAATTATTCAATTTTTCCCAAAATTGGTTTGCGCCAAAAATCCCCCAACACTAACATCGTGACTCATTCCAAATCACTCATAGACTTTAGCATCTTTCACTACCTATGCCAATGCTTTATACATCTCTGTTATCCGCTGGCAATGCTCCTGAGCTTGGTTGCTCTTCTCTGTCATGGCCTCTACCACCTGTCCGATGATTGGAGGTCTTAGTATTTCTCACCCCCTCCAAGCCTATCTTCTCTACATTCAATTTTGATGTGTCAATATCTACATCCAGTTGATCTGCCTTCTCCTGCAAGGGCTCCAACTGAGTCTGTCTTGCCATCGTCTATGCCTGCACCGTTTTTTCCTCTGCTTGTAGGATATTCATCTCTGCAACCATATTGATCTTCTCTGGTATGATATTGTCTTTTTTTCTAATTTAAATCTGTCATTGTTGCATGCAGTTTGTCTTCCTTCCCTTGCAGCTCTTGTAGGCTCCCATCCTCTAAGAGTTGTGTCCATAGTTGTGCACTCTTTTCCAACAACTCTGTCATTCTATGTATATTTTGTGCGATGTTCTCTACATATATTTTTGCATCCTGCTCTCTTTGCGCTCTGACTTCTGGAGGAGTAGTAGGTACTACGTGCTCCTCCATCTCCTTAATCTAGTCCTTATACTGCTCCATATCTTGCGTTATTTTCCTTATCTTCTCTTACGAAGATGCTCCCTCTAATTCAACGCTTTCTAATATCACTTGAAATACTACATTTATTTGTTTCTTCATTTCATCCAATTTTTATTGCGCTATCTTCTTCGCCTTCCCTTCTTGGCTAACTGCCTCCTTGAGTGAGGTGTGTTCTTCCTACACCAACTGTAAGTTTATTGCATTAGACCTTTCCCTGGGCTGAATCTCCTATGCGACACTAATCTATAATTTATACAACGCCTTTGTTAGAATCTTGGGAAAATTCAAGTCCAATGTATCGATGTATTTTAGGGGCTTATGTGTTGTCTCCTCATCAACAAACAACATCTCATGTATTATGATGAAATTTACACTCCCCTATGTCATGATCTGCATTGCCTCTCCAGCTTATGTTCCTTCTCTAGTTTTTGTTGGTTTATCTTTCTGTTGCTTCTCTGCCCTAATATTCAACTGCTCCAGTGCAGTTTTTACTTCTTGTATTTTCTCCAAAATCGATGCCCTGTGATTCTCGACATTCTCCCATACTTCTGATAGTCGATCTTCGATTGTTGTAGCTACCAGTTCCACATTATCTGTTGTCATCGATGTGTCCATTGGTGTTATGTGGGCCTTCACCTTCTTTCTGGATCCACTTACTTTCTCCCCTATTCTCTTTATTTGGGCCTCTGATGGATAGATGCCTCAGGCATATCTGTATCCATGCGTGTCTCCTACCCAATGTCTTCCTCCACCGGTTTCTCTTGTGTCTATGTTCTTATTTCTTTTGTGTGCACCTGCTCCATTGTACTTCTTGGTGCCTACTCTGTGCGCGATGGATTCTATGTAGAACCATGATGTGATTTCTTTTGTGTCCTATGTGTCTTTTGTATGGGGATTCTTATCCCCACTGGACCTTGTGTCGTCTTCTTCTTCTTACTAGCAGCATTCCTGCATGTCTGTTGCACGGGGACTGTTCTACCCTACATCTGAGTTTGTACTATTGGCATTGTTGTTGGGATCATTGGCACTTTCCACTCCTCATGAAAATCCTTAACCTCCATGTGGATGTCTTTCATCATCGCGCAGTAACTCAATTGTAGACACTCCTTGGGCGTTGCTTCTTTTATCTCATTTAGTGAACGGTTCCTTTAGTTAAGTGGTTTTTAACCAAATTCAAACTGTCTAGGAACTTCCTTAACACATTACTAAACAAAATTAATTTGTTGTTGTTATCCCTGGGTCATTCGTTTGGGCTTTCTTAGTGTGTTAATAATTACTTTCCATCGAATTTTATATGTAGCCTCTCTACTTATTCCAATTGTATTCTCGAGATTGGACTATACAAGAGTGAAATTGTTTATAAATTTTCCACTGGAAAAGTTACCAGATGTAGAGCTTGATATATTTAATGCACACTCTTTGTATTTACGTTGCCCACGTTTTGAATCACTGTATGAAAGTGAGTATGCATCTCTGTCAACAATAGATTGTCCTGGAGTAGTACCTAAAAGAGAAGAAAAGGTTTCCATGACAAGAATGGAAATTGGTGTTGTAAATCCAGTGAGCATTCCAAGTGTAGCTCCAGCCCCTAAGCCAGCTCCCACATTTGAATTTTATCTTCCATTTTACAAATTAATCATTCCAGACGAAAAAATTGTTTCTTGACAATCTAAAGCGGCTTATTTGTAACATGATTTTGCACTCAATTTATTGTGACATTCCTCATAGGTAGGTCCAGTTGGACGACCAGAGAGAGAAACATACAATGCCTTCTTTTTGCCTCGTGCAGGGATGATTTTAAGGATGGGAATTTATATTAAAATGTAGAAACATGGGCTAATCTTACTAGTCCTTAATATGAAAAATGTAAAAAGCTTGGCGATAGTTTTGTAAAAATATTCAAATTTCTAAGGACTTTATATAGTTTCTATAAAATTTTGGCGATTTTTAAGGTAAAATAATTTTATTCTATGGAATTTGGGCGAATCGTTTTTAGAAAAAATGGAAATTAGCGAATCTTTTTTGGGGAAAAACCACAGAACATTAGCCAATTTGCGAAATTTAGCCCCTAAAATCATCTATGGCCTCGTGCTAACATCAAAGTGTTTCCTATGATTGCATAATCAGTAAGTTGAGATGAAGCTTCATGAAATATTGCAGCCCGCAGAATGTAAACTGAAGTTGTTGTAATACATCCATATGTATTTCCCTAGCAGCATCAGAAGAGCACATGAAATTAAGCACTTCAAATTCACATGAATTCAGAACAAGAGTTAGCTCTGATGCTATATTGTACTGTGGTTTCCTAAATGTTGTATTGGTGTCAACCAATTCATCTATCACATTTGGTGATTCAACTCCACGACCAACCATGAACATCACAGTAGCCATGCATCGAAATTGATGCCAGAGAAATGAACTTCCCTTGATTCACAATGCCATTATTTCTATACAGGCCCACCTCTCACTACAAGGTACAATTTCAAATTTTGTTATTCAGCGCCTGTAATTATGGACATTCAGTGCATCCATCTTACAGAATTTCCTAAAGTCATGATCTCTCAAAAACATATTACATGCAATTTCCATTCCACTTATATCAAAGTTCTCGCGAAAAAAAAGTACTTATATTCTCAACTCAAACAGCTAAACCTCGCATGGAAGTCACAAGGAATAGGACACCAACCAATAACATAAATGTCATGGGGAAGAGCTCTATTCAACACGCTAACATCATCTATTTCCTTTTCATCAGAAATGTTCCTAGAAGGCATATGAACAGATGTTGAGTCATCGCATGTATCTGTGTACTTTGACCGTAAATAGAGTGCAATCACCTACCCAAAGGAATAAATTCCTTTGTCTATAAAACCACATCGAGAGTAATGAGCCTCTTTCCTTTCTCCTATTAAAAGTCTTGTTTTCTTCAAGGCTGCAAAAAGTTCAGACTCAACAGTGGGTTCCAACTGGGCCTCTGATGAAAAGCCATAAAACATTTGTCCAAAATACATGATTTTGAGAGAAACATGTCTCCTTCTACAATGAGATACATCTTGCAAGAGGCCATCTCTTTTAATTTTTTCCTTTTTCTTCTTACTCTTGTGACCAACACGTCTGTCAGATGCTTCATTAAATCCATTAGTACAATTTAGCTAAAAGTTATCTAACTTTGTTTGTTGAAATACAAAGCCTGAATCTGTCAAATGTTCATTTTTAATATTGACTTCTTCCAAAGAATTTTCCTTATGCATTCCATGATCTATGTTCACATCACTTGTTACCTTTATAGCCATGTTACCAACCACAACGTTGTGCATATTTGTTGAAACTGAGTTTGAAATTCCTTCCATAGAACTGCCTTGGATGTTTACACATTCATTATCATCTATATTTAACATTGAGAAATTGTATTCAATAGGCCCAAACATATGAACTCCTATATTTTTTTTTGCTTGTGTTATTTGATGAGGTTGTCCCACTCTAGGTGATAGAATATTTCCATCCTGATGATATTGGTTACTTTCACTCTCATCATATATCATAAAATTACAAAACAATGGCTTCCTATATTTTTTCAATTTGTAGTTAAGAATTGATGAGAGGGGATTGGTGTTGACATTTTTGCCGCTCAACTTCCCAATCGTCAATCAGTCAAAATATACTATATAGAGACATGCAAAATATGCAGAGTTGGCCATTCTTTGTGATTCTTGCAATCCCCTTTTCAAAATCATAAAAACGTTCTTGAATGATAATATATCCAAAGACATCTTCTTTGAATGCGTAGCAACAACTCAATGGGGGTGAGCACAAATTTTTCGCAAGATTTTACGAAAATGAGGGGAAGCCTGGTAATGCTTTGTCGGCTAAGTATTGTTGACAAAAATCTTCGTCAACAAAGAGGATGTCCAAACATCCAACTTACAATAGAGGAGCCAATATATGAGAGAGGTAATATTATCGTTATGTTTTGATCAATCTATTTACATATTTGTATGTCTTATTTAGTTCACATCTAATTTATTGTAACATTTTATTTCAATTATCTTATAATTTTTGTCTATTTTTTTGTAGATATTGGCACATTTGTTGGGGATGTGCCTCCTCAACATGAGGATGAGGTCATGGAGGAGGTAGAGGAGAAACATCTAGTAGTATAGAGACCACACATGCCACATAGACCGGATTTGAGAATCTATCTAAAGGTGGAGAGCTATGTCATGTCATGACTAGTCATGAGGTGGTACTTGTACCCCCTAAAGACATATTACGGGTACATGTGCTCTCTACTACATGGAGGTGTTTTCCTCGTGACATGAAAATGTTGACGTGTCATATTGTTGGTGCGATCAACCTCATCGATATTTTGAGGTCTGGTGCTCATGATCACACTACATCTAGATCATCAGTGGAGCCATTCACATCCTCTTTTATTATAGTATTAATCGGTAAATAATGACATAAAAAGATCTCCCTAGATCCCACTGGAAACTAGAACAAAATAAAACAGAACATGAAACTTTCCCTAAGTTCTAATCATTGAGTTTATTAATTAACAAGAGATGGGCAACATACCTTTTAAATGTCGCTTCCTCTTTCCATTTCCATTCTAGCTCCACTTTAATGCTCTTGTGATATTGAATCTGCAAGGGAACACAAACCAACCAAAGTGAAAGCAACACAATGTACTCATCAAGAACTTATGCATGTGATCAAAGAATCATACAATAAAACAAGACTAGTTTTATGGGAAAGAAACGTATTGTTGTATCATATTAAATGAAAGTGGAGATTACAACCAAAAGTATTGATGTCGCAAGGTCCCCTTCCGATGGTCCTTTGCTCCAACACACACACCTTTTCTCCAACCTTGAATGAAGAAGATCCACAATAACTTGATGAACTGAAATGAGGCTCTCAAGCATAATATAATTCAGAATTCTCCATACAATTCCTAGCCTATTCCTTTATCCATTCTGTGCTTAGCCTTTTCCATGAGAGGCCCATCTTTATACAATGTGAAAGAGAGATGGGTGAGGATATTAGGATGATCCCACCAAATCAGTGAAGCGAGTAAGATCCAAACCATTCGGAAGCCACCTCATCTTCTAGAAATTTTGTGAAGATTGACTTTTCCTTATCTTTCAGCACCGTCGCAACCTAGGTATAGTGCAACCCGGATTTAGAGAAGGGGGCGACGACCAGTAATTGTCGCACCCTATGTATAGTGCATCCTACGACGACCTTCCTTAATAGGGTTTTTGAGAAGAGAAATCCAATCACTTTCCTCATGGGGAAAGACTCTTTTTATATTTTCATGGGACCATGAACACATGTTGTCAATGGATCATTGGGGTGACCAAAATAATGTGTAACATCTACTCCACCACATGATCCTCCTCATCCTCCTAATTATCCTCCACATGATTTGGTTGTATCATCTATCGATCGTCTATCCACGTCTCATCCTCCTCCTCCTCATCATCATTTTTCCCCTTCACATCTATATGAACCTGTATCCATGTCTGGTCCTCCTTCTCCCCCTCTTCCTCCTCTTCCTCCACATTTGTTACAAGCTTCTGATGATTTAGAGACTATGATCACATTGGGCACTGTTAATGCACATATTCATGATATTGATATAGAGACACTTGATAGTGCACTTATGCCGACATTTACTTTTGAGATAGTTTTTCTTGATAGAGGATGTACCTCTGGTAGCAGAGACATTGATGCACATGGATCTGGTGATGGACCTAGCTATTAGTGGTACTAGTTGACATTTATACTGATTATTTTATATTTGACTAGAGATCTATTTATGACATGTTTATCGCAGATTTTGTTTAGATATATGTTTGACATGTATATTCATATGTATATCGCTCATGTATATTGTGTTTTTCATATGATATTGTGGTTTTTGTTGTTGTTTGATTTATACAATGTAATATAGGTATGCTAAAGACGAACATTGTTAATGATTTCTTTGTTTTTAAGTGAAATTAGATATGGATCACTCATTTAAATTTATAGTTTTCATATAATGTTTAAATTTACTTTGTGAAAGCGTTTAATTTGGATTGTGATTACAAAATGTTATAACCGTTAATGTCATATAATGTTTAATTTTTGTTCAAGGTGAATTCTTTATTGTCCAACAAGATACAATATGTTGTTTAAACGCGTTTAGAAACAAAAATACTTAAATATGATGAGTGAAATGATTGTGATTTGAATATTTATGTCTTTTTCGTGTATTATAGTAATAACACTATAACATAATTATTCACTAATAATAATGTTGATGATGTAATAACATTATTCTTTTATTATTTTTTATTATTGAAATATTACAAGACAAAGTTATAATATAATTGTTTACTAAAATAACAATGATTATATTTTATTAATATTTAATTTTTCCAAATATTTAATTAATTTGTATTATCCAACTATTATAATATATTCAGAATTTGTCGGAAGAACCACAGTGTTATTGACAGCTTGTCATCGACGTTTCGGATCCATAACAGGATCCATCTACAGGACAAAAAAGCCTGAGAAAAATAGTAAGAGAAGAGCCTTTATTAAAAAGTGATGAGGCGGGTGAAAAAACTATTCAATTTATTCAATTAAATTTAAGATAATAAATATAGATAATAATAATACATTTTGATCTATACACTTTCGATGAAAACAATCTCAGATATCTCTAGGTCCCACCATGGAATGATAGCCATGTTAATCTCCCTTGATGTGATCCAATGTACAAATGCAAATAATTACTACATGGCATGTCGCAGGTCCTAGGGGAATTCATGGTTCACACAACCACGCACAAACAAAGGATAATGACACTACAAAATAGAAACTCGCATCATTAATTTCCATAACATTGTGAGTGCATAGCATATTTTTATCGACGTCGTTATAGAACTAGGAGAATCATGTATTCAACATACATACCCTTACAAGGTTCATATGGTCATGTGATTTCAACCCCGACAAATTCCCATCTATAGTGAATCAACATCGTAGAGTTGACCCATTTAAACAAGGTGCCCATTTAAAGAAGGTTCCTTCACACCCAATATAAAATCACTTTCCATAGAAAGATTATCTTTCTTCAAAATCCATGGAACATCACCTTCTTTAAAAGAATAAGAGGGACCAACCTCTCCTCTAGTTTTGTTTATTGGCCAATGTCTCTTTTTAGTATTCGAAGAAACAAGATATATCATGACAACCAGTGTTCCGCTTTTATTCCATGATATATGCATCCATAAAGAAGATGAAACATTTTATAATATATGCATGGGATCTAATAAGTGGTCAATCTTAAGATGTTCCCAATATGGAATCTCATAAAATACAAATTTCCTTTTCATCCCAATGGACATTTTCTCAACAAAGGTGTCAAAAAATTCAGGATCATTGAACATAGGTTCTCCATTTGAATCAAAGAATTCTACCATTTCCTTCTCCTTATATGTGTCATATGCCCTATTCCAATCTTTCGGTGTCATTATTTTAGGTCTATGTGTTCTCTCTGATTTACCATTGAAAGAAGATGCAACTCTTCTATAAGGGTGGTCTTCTGGGAGGAATACCCTTGAATAGTCATACACCAGATTTTGTAGTTCATTGGACCAGTGTTGATGTTTGAATCAATTAAGATCAAAACATCAAACTCACGAGGATATAAATCTCCCTGCATTTTTCTATAGGTGGTACTCCTCTTTAAATTCTTTAAAGATTTATCTTTGAATATCTTGGGACAATGATATTAAAATGGGAGAGTGCTAAATAGAAAACTATGAATATATGCCACTCAAATAACTGAAAATATATCAAGAATATATATGCATAAATAATTCCTGAGATATGGTCCAGGAACGTTCCCTCATAAAATAAAATATTTTACAGAGACATTATACATTGATAACAAGTACATAAAATCAAACATAAATCTCACATCCATCATAGAATTAAATATTTTTTATCACATTTAGGAAAAGAAATATGAAATACCCACATATCAGAGAACTTTAAAGAGTATTTTCATTGATAGCAAAAGAGAATATGGTAGGAAAAACTTTAAATATCCAATGCTCAAAATTAGAGTTTCGAAAGATATAATTAAATTTTATTGTCAAAATAGTTCTTTGGGATTTCTCAAAAAAAATAATATAGTCTTTGATAGTCTTATAAATTAAAATTCATTCGTCCAAATTTGGATTGGGATCCGGCTCCCGTGGACCATAAAATAAAGAAAAGAAATAGGAACAAAGCTGGACCTGAAAGAAGACAAAAAGAAAATGGTCAGAAAATCAGTTATGCTTTTCTTGGACTGATAAAACACAACTGGATGATTTTCTTGACAGGAAGAGAAATTAAATGGGAAGAATGTGATATGTATTACTCATTGTGATGGAATCTCCTCTTTCATTTTCTTGGTGATGTTCCTCTTGTATCATATCTTATTGCAATTGCACGACCAGTACCAACTGTGTTGGCAAATATTTAACAGACAACGAATGGCATAAGTACAGGAAGAGTGAATGGCATAAGTACAGGAAGAGTGAATGGCATAAGTACAGGAAGAATGTAACAGACGGGCATAAGTAAAGATGGCATGAGTACAGGAAGAATGTACAGAGGATTGTTGGCATGTTTTACAGGCAACATGTATTTGTCATTGATGGCAAGTACAACAGTGAATATGGCATGAATACAGGAAGTTTGTAATCGACAGGAAAACAGAAGATAAGTTCACGAAGGTCGAATGATCGAAGGCAAATTATCAAAGGCAACACAACATTGATCGNCTGATCGTTGGATTCCATTCAAAATTCTTGAAAGAATGAGGATCGTCATATCTGAATGTAGACAAGAAGAGATCGTTGAAGAGGAGGAAATATCTCAGCCGTTAGATCCAAGCGCAGGATCCAACCATCGTTGGATCAAGAAGAACCCGCACGCCCTTTAAGGTACAAGGAGAAGCGGGTATAATCGCGATATGAAAAATTGTGATGTAATCTGAGCCATCAAATCAAGGTTTGATCTGGACCGTTGATTCCAGTCCATGTCGAAGTTTCAGGAATCGAGAGTTGGAGATGTCAAAGTTTCTTAACATAAGGAATCCCGATATTGCGATTTAATCGCAGCCATTGAATCGAGATCAGATCTGGACCGTTGATCCGACCTCATGTCGAAGTTTCATAAATCGAGACTTTGAAGTGACAAAAACACTGGACATCAAGGATGTCGAAATCGCGATATGCAAAATTGCGATTTAATCGCAGCCGTTGAATAGAGATCAGATCTGGACCGTTGATCTAACTCCATATCGGAGTTTCGCGAATCGCGACATGGAGAGGTAAAGAACCCAATGCAACAAGAATGTCGAAATCACGAAATCGCGATTCAATCGTAGCCATTGAATCAAGATCACATCTGGACCATTGAATCACAGGACATGTGGCAAGTGATCGAAATTTCGTTGACTTGGGGTCAACGGAGCACAGTGTCGAAAATCACGAAATGAGAAATCGCGAAAGAGCTTTTTGCATAGGCGCTTGGTTATGACCATAGTCATATTGGGGAAGGAGCTAGTGCAGAAAAGTTTTGTATCGAAACTTCGGGGATCACGAAATGAAGTGTAGAGACACTCAGCACAGGATTGTCGAAATGTCAAAACCCAATTTAAAGGCAATGTCAATAAAGTTCATCCAACGACGCAGATAAATTGGAATATGATCGGAAGGTTACTGTTCTCTCTCACAGTTAACTCCCCAGTTACGAATCTGTTAGCAAAACAGACTCATGATTGCAAATCAGTTAGCATTTTAGTTGGCATTTCAGTTGCTCGGACAGTTGTCATTCTTTTGCCTAAGGAAATGGGAAGTGGAACTGTCGTGGGTGTGTGTATCAAAGAAAATGAGACAGACTATGTAGGCGTGGTTGTTCTGGATGAAAATGAATGAAACTGAAGAATATCGAAGGGCTNATAGTGAAACTGCTAGAAACCATTGATGGTTTCTACCAGAGGATGCGAAGAGACTTCTGTGTGATTTCCAGAGGAGCTGAAGAGTTGCATGGAATCTGCCAGTGGAATGAAGACGATTCGTGGAGGAAATTGACAGCTGGATGAGGGTTAGAGATCGTAACTAAAACAGAAAGGATGAGATTGACTGTAACAGAGAAGACGAAGAGTCTCAACTGCCAGAGAGAAAAAGGAATATCGGCATAACACCCAGTGATGTTGAACGCGTGGGAAAACCGCCAGAGAAGCTGAAGAGTTACCATGATGATCAGGCAGAGCACTCGAGAGGTGGAGGATATCGGCGTGGTGTGAGTATGTAGAGGGATTGCACACATTGC
>JASDQU010201635.1:7532-18530 GCA_032191745.1 Picea mariana | reverse complement strand
GTGGCACCACCAGTTATGGATTGTGCTACCAAGGAAGACCAGGATTGGACAAAGTGGTGGACATACATGGCTTTGTTGATGCAGAATGGGCTGGATATTTGGATCGCAAAAGATCTACAAGTGGGTATGTGTTTAACCTATTTGGAGGAGCAATTAGTTGGATGAGCAAAAGACAGGTTGTAGTGGCACTCTCAACTACAGAAGCTGAATACATGGCAGCCACTCATACAAACAAGGAAGCAGTATGGTTACAAAGATTGTGTTCAGGTATTGGGTTGGTACAACAAACAGTGAGATTAGACTGTGATAGTCAGAGTGAAATATTCCTGGCAAAGAACCTAGCTTATCATTTAAAGAAAAAGCATATTGATGTTCAGTATCACTTTGTGAGAGACATGGTTGAGGAAAATAAGGTGTTGCTAGAAAAGGTTGACACTTTGAAGAATGCTGCAGATTCATTGACAGAGTCTGTGAGCACAGAAAAGTTCTCCTGGTGTAGAGTAACAATGGGCATTGTTGCCTTGGATTGTTGACTATATAATCCGCTGGACCCCTGGATGCAAAGAAAACAACAAGTGGGAGAATGTTGGGTATGTGTTATATTCTTTGCATGTGTGTGTGTGTGGGTGCGTTAGATATGACAACTACGTCTGACGATCCCTTTACCTAGAGCTCTGTCGTGTGCGCCGGGCGCTTTCCTAGGGGGGTCCCAGGGGGGGGAAAGTATGCCCCCCCTGGTTACGCGCAACGTTTGGCCCCGGGCAACGCCCCGAAATTTTTTTTTGGCCAGTTTTTGCTATTTTTAGCGGATTTGTAAATTAATCCTGGATTAAGGGATTGGGGTTTTGGTATCTATGGAATACCTAAAAACATTGTATATATTGTATGGTGAATGGTGAAATTCGATATAATAAAAATAAGAAAGGTTTTCCCGGTTGAGGGTTTCCAGTATAAAATCTCTGTGTACTCTATATATGAGCCATTGATTAATTTCTGTATTGCTTAAGAATCTATATGCATTGCTTTACTTCGTAGGTTTAAAACTTACATAATATTCTCTTCAGTTGACACTTCAGTTTGACTAGTTGATATGAGTCTACATGTTGCATTGGTTTTCTCACCATGCAACATTGGGATCATCACCAGATTAGCACATTACCCTTTATTCTTTGATATACTCCTCACTACACTCTGTTCAGTCAATTAACTGAAGATTGGTTGACTAGTTAACTCAACTAGGTGGCAGTTCACTCTTGTAACTACCTGAGAGACTAGACTAGGTGGTAGTTCACTCTTGTAACTGTTGGTGTGTATCCATATCACTCTAGACCATGACTATGGTTCATTGTTTCTCCTCTAGTGCACATTCATTGAGTTATACAAAGTATATCATGTGTAAATTATTCATTATTCATCACGGTTAATGAGAATTCTTCTATTCTTTCTCTCCTTATTCTTCTTTCTCAATTTCTCTCTGCAAATGTGTGTAGTATTTTCTAGCTAGATATATTCTTTGTAGGTTCAACACATTCACACCATGTCCCTGTCATCCCACTCATTAAATCTAGGATCACCCTATAATATTTTACCCCGTTATCAGTCCCGTCAGACACCGAATCCTATGATTGCGTTTATGGTTTAATTATGAGTGTCCTTAGGAGTAATTATAGATCTCTCCAATTTATCCCATGTATAAGTCTCTACAAACTCATGAGTGAGACTTATTTTTTACCTCAAATACCCTTTTTCTTGTGCTATCTGTATTCTCGCCTCGCTTGTGAAATCTCCTGCTCCCTAGTCATGACCTTACACCCCAAGTCAACCCATCTAGTTTTCTAGTAATGTAGAGCCAAAATGCCAAGAGAAAACAGAGGCCATAGTTCAAATCCAAAAGAGGAAATTCCATATGATTCATTCGATCCCCCAGTCAAGAGCATGGGCTATGTTAAGGGAAAGGACAAACAAGTAAAACTTCTTGACCTTGACCTGACGGACCAAGTGTTGTTTCTATAGTTGAACATTGTTGTATTCTGGGACTTGGCTCCCGATGCAATGGGTGGCATGCAGTTTGTGTTAAAGCCATATTTCATCAACCTGTTCAATTCCACCATCATTGACCTTAGGGATCTACCATTTTTCATAACTACTAGTGAGGTTGTGTGGTGCACCAAGTTTTTGATCAGTCGAGTGCATGACAGGAGCTTGTGTCTCGATAGTATATATCTGATTCATGCTGAGGATATCCATCAGCTCATCGGGATATCCCTCGAGGGTGAGTATATATAAAAAGGATTCCAAGGCTCAAGAAAGCATGGGAAGAAGAAGGGTGAAGTCAGCATGTATGAGAATTTCCATACATAGAGAGCCAGACGTATGACCAAAATCGACCCAATCCTACCAGAGATGGTCCAGATAACCTGCTAAGTGATTTCTAGTAAGGTTATGCACTTGTAATACAAGGGAGAGTGCACCCTAGATGCTCTTTCAATCATAGACTTCTGCATAAATGGATTTGTGTTCAACTGGTGCAGCTAACTACTAGAGGAACTCTTAGTTGCGTGTGAGGAATCTCAAGAGAAGGGAGGAAATTTTACATATGACTATATGTTGGTAGTGTTCACAATGTGGAAATTGAAATTACCTCCAGGAAGACATTTTTCACCTGTAGATAAGGGTCTCCTAGCCAAGATGTTCGATCCCTGGCACTCAAGGTCGGACTCAGAGAATATGGAGTTCAACAATGCAGCGTTCTTAAAGTGGTACAACCACCTCATCAACCCAACTCATCGGTTGCGCATACCACAGGAACTGTTCAATATCAACACCCAAAACATCACATTTGGGCTAAATCGCCACTACACTTTCATTTTTCCAAGGCATGCAAAGTCTGAGGACTTCCACACAAGGTCGTTACTATTCTATCTGGACGAAGAAGCCTTCGACAAAGAAGTCATGTCATGGGGCAGTGTTAAGCAAAACCCATGCAAGTTTAGTATGCATTATCTCTTCCCACCATAGCTCCTGAAGAAAAAGGGGTAGGAAGAAGGAGTGGGGCCGAGTTCTGACCCAACATAAAAGAAGTAAAAGGTCCAAATTCCATCATAATCAAAAGAAGAAGAGGACAAGGTACCCCTGGAGCGGAAGAAGAGGACACTTCCTATGTTTTCACATCTCCCAAAATAGGTTGTGCTATCAAGGAAGGATGTCAATGAAATCCTAGATGTCAGGTTCATAGGGGATGTTTCAACCAAGAAACCTCAAACATGTATTTCCCCTATCAAAATATTGAACCCACAACCTATATCCATGACTATACCTCGTACTAGAGCCGCCACCCGTGTTGCCCAGAATGTGATTAACATCAAATATGATCCTCATCTGGATGACACTACCTACACAAATTTCATTACTAAACAATCCCCATCACCACCACAATCCCCATCGCCACCACATGAGACCACTATTCCATCCTGACCCACATCCCCTAAGACAATGCAGCTCGATAACCCCAACCCTTCTGACAATGTAAAATAACCCATGACCCTGACCAACGAAGCCTTGATCCAACGAGTCTCTCTTTCGGTATCCATTTCAGTCACTCTGCCTTCGACAAAGAGTCAAAAACAATAAATCCCACCACTTGTTCCAATACCGCACGTTTCAGGCACTCAGAGTCATCTCTCAAAAGTTAATGTTGAGATTCCCATCATCAAGAGTGAGACTCCAGAAGTTTCATTAAAAATAGAGGCAAGAGAACATCCAATTTAGAAAGAACCCAAAAAAATATCAGGGTAGAGCGCAACATCCCTGAAAGAACAGCTGGAGCGAGTACTCCAGAATACACAACAATGTGCAGATTTGTTGCAAATTTTCCTAGAAAAGACATAGGTTTTCCCTCTACTTCCAATGACTCTGAAGACTAGACTTGCAAATGAACTGCAAGGTCCATCCCCAGAGGAAGAAGAGGTGGAGACACCCTTTGAACATTCGATGGCTAGTGGAATTCCACTAAAAGTCCTATTACCCCTACATGTCACTCCTTCATTTGGTGATCTCGCTTGGTTTCTGAGAGAGCAGCTGGTGGGAATAATCAGAGCCTCGACTGAGCAATTGGAGCAGAGGATCTAGAAGATCGAAGGAGAATCCAAGTTTTGGAAACAAGAATGACTCCTCGTGCAAGAACAATGAACGCATGAGGAATATTCAAATATTCAGGTAGAGAAGAAGGTAGAAAAGGTAAAGGAAAAACTCACAAAGGCCTGGACAACGATAAAAAAGAAAGTGCCTCATCTGCCAGAATCCATTGCAACAAGTGAGCTTGCCGAGCAGATCGAATTGATTCAGGTATCCTGGTCTGAGCTGGAAGAACAAGCAGAATATCTCTAAGTACAGTTGCGAGATAGTAAGTGAGAAGTCGAGCTTCAACCCAAGAAGCTACAAGAGAAACTAGAAAAAGTGGTCTTGGAAGGAAATAATGCAAGAATAACCTTGCATAAAAGAACTACAGAATGCACAACCATTTTCAAAGAGGTTAGTGATTGTATGAGAATCATTTCAAGGTGCAACCAAACATTGGAAGATATGTGCTTGTAGATCCAATTGCTCAACGAAGAAGTAGCCAATACCATGGATCCGCTAGAAAAACAAGAGAAATTTGACAAGATCCAACAAGAGGACAATGATCTAAGTGCATTATTTGAATCTCAAACTGTGGCTAAGAAAGAAAGACGAGAGTTTTGACCTATAGTCTAGACAACATACCTATATATGCATCAAGTGGATGCCATAGTTGATTCAGAATGGAACTCTCTAGTTGCGTCTAAGCCAAAATAATGCATTACAGACGCCACCCAATAGTTTGTTGCTGAAGCTTCACTACTTGCCAGAACGTGGCAGGACAAAGTGGAAAACTTCCAAGATGTCAGGAAAAGATCCCTAGAACTAGTACCTGAGTTGGGCCCTTCGTTTGAAGAATATAAAGAAAAAATAGTTCAAGTTGGAAATGGAAGCAACCTGGAACCAGAAGGTAAGGAAGAACAATAAACCAACCCAGAGACCATAAAAGAGCAGAAGACTTGACTCGGGACGAGTCAAGGATTGTGGTCAAAGCATGTTGGGCCTTCGTTTTGATAAATAGAAGTTGCGCAAGTTATTCAACATCTTCATTTTGGTGAATATAAGTTTCACAAGCTGCTAAAGAGTTGGACAATAGACTAAAGGAAGAAGCAAAAAATGGTGGGAAGGACAATGCAACATCAATTTTGAAGAAAGAAGTTGCAACAAAATCAAGAAGAAGAGAGAACTATGAGGTTCTCAACCAACAAAATCAAGATTGGATTATATATATTTTTCTGATATGATTGTAAAAGGATAGTGTTGTTAGGATATATTTTATTAAGGTTGGGTTGGGATTTTCAAGGTGGCTAGAGTCATTGTTTCTATCTTCCTGTTGTTAGCTTAGCTGAGTCTTTATAGTTGGGTAAGAACCAAACTATCAGTGTAATAGAATTTTGTATTATTGTAGATTTGGAAAGAGAAAGGGACTGGGATAAACTTGTCTCATACTTGTTGGGAATCATTCTCTGATTACGTGTATATGTGACTCACACTATGAGAAGAACCTGATATGTTAATACAATTGGGGACCCAAATTCTGAATATATTCTATGTATTTAATCTTCAGAATGTATTGAATGTTACTCTGTATTATATGTATGTCTAATAAACTTAATTGGTTATAGCATGCTTATGAATATCATCACAACTCTATTTTCTTCATTCTCAGTTAAGAAATGTTCAAATTTTCTACATGCTTAATCTATCTTGCGCAAGACTAACTTGAATCTTGATACCTCAGAGATTTTTCTAATTATTCTCCTTACCCTTCCCTCTCTTTCTTGTCTCGGTTGTTCTTCGGGTGAAACTTATTCCCTCCAGGGAAGATGAAAATGTCATTTCTCTAGACTACTTCGGTACCTTTTGTTGGAAATGGACCCTGGTCTTATCACTTCTACACCAACATAATTTAGGATCCCTAACTTCCACATAGCATATCTATGAAAGTATAGTGAACCATAATATAATATTTTTACCACATGTATACCAATATATCTCTTCTGTCTTTGAAAAATATCGGGGTCTGAAACATTTTAGAAAATAAGTTACAGAAAAAGATCAAAGATGACCTATTTGAAATTGATTTTAAGAGCATTCAGGAACCCTAATGTCCATATGATATATCTCTGAAAGTATATTGAAATATAATATGATATTTTTACCACATGTATAAAATGATTGAGCCTCAGGATATGCAAAATATCAGGGTCTGAAACATCCTAGAAAATAAGTTATAGAAAAAGTGCCAAGTTGATCTGTTTGAAACTTATTTCAGGAGCATTCAAGAACCCTAACTTCCATAGGGAATATCTTCGACAATATAACAATCAATAATATGGTATTTTTACCATATGTACACCAAGATCGCTTCTCTATCTTTGAAAAATATTATGGTCTGAAACATCCCATAAAATAAGTTATAGAAAAACGTCTAAGTTGTCTTGTTTGAAACTAATTTCAGGAGTATTTAGGAACCCTAACTTCCATATATCATATCATTGAACATATAGTGAACCATAATATGATATTTTTACCACATGTACATCGATGTCTCTTCTATATATTGGAAAAATCCTAAGGTCTGAAACGTACTAGAAAATACATTAGAGAAAATGTTCCAAGCTGACCTCTTTGAAACTGATTTCAGGAGCATTCAGGAACCTTGATTTCCATGGGGCATATCTATGATTGTATACGAACCAACATTTTCAATTTTTACCATAGATACACCATGAGCTTGCCTCCATCCCTTCTAAATTGTAGGGTTTGAAATTTCCTAGAAACAAAGTTATCATAAACATTCCAAGATGACCTGAAACTGATTTCACAATTCAATATTTTCTAATCCATTTTTCACACACTTATTGTTAGAATATTCAAGAATAATGAGAGGGAGGGAGTTGAATAAATACACGATTATTTAAAAGAAAATAAAATTAAATCACTATATAAATTTTAACCATTAATCATGTCATTCTTCATCACATAAACTCATACGCATTGCACATAGATTTTACGTGGAAACCCAACTAGGAGAAAACCACATCAACTTTTCTCAAGTAGTTTCAAGATTTTACAAGCACCAAATTGAAGGAACAACCCTCTCCCTAAGTTTTCTAGCACCTAATGAAAGGATACACCAATCCCATTGGAAAGTTTTAAATTATGATATAGGATCAAATCAACCTTCAAATACAATCTCAAAATCACTTCTTAAATTTGCATACAAAATTGTACCTCAAATACGAAAACTTATAAGATTCGCCACGAGATCAATTTTCCATTTCTGATTCTGAAGCTTGGAATTCTCATCTCAAGATCTATTATCCTTCTAATTCAACATGTGGAATTCAATTTGTACCTACCAAGCTTTAGATATAACTGTTTTCTCTCAAACACCTGTTTGGGACTAGTTTTTGGATTAGTCACAAACCCTAGATTCCAAAAAATATAACTCTATACTTGTAACAAATAAAGATATAAGAATTGTACCCAATATTCTTTGATATATTCTATTACATTCATACAATTTAATCTCCTTTAATTGTCCCCGAAAAACTGTTATATCAAAAATGGCAAGATGACTCGTTTTGAAGAAGAAAACCCTAGTTTTTAAAACCTCAAATTCCACTGAGTATAACTCCAAACCTGTAATGAGTCAAGACCTTATATTTGTACCCAAGATTCTTTGCTATCTCTTCTAAAACATCTCCAAGTTTCACTATATTAATCTTTCTAGAAAAATAATTATATTGAAAATTCCAAGATGACCTTCAAAGAAAACCCCAGAACAAATCATCACAAGACTTCATCTTCCCTTGGAATTTCACCCTTCTTCACTTCATATTCCCTCAGAAATTCACTCCTTTTCCCTGGCTAGGTAGAATTGGTGTGATACAAATTCCAAATGAGGCTCCTCTTATTTATATGAGTCTTCTCCACACGAGGGGGTGCAACCAAGGGTCACAATGTCTGGGTCACACCTCTTCCTTAAGGATGGTCGACCTTAGGGGTTTCTTTACTTTACTTTAGGGGATTCTTCTCTTAGTTTTAGGGGATTATTCACTTGAATTTAGGGTCTTATTCACTTGGTTTTATGGATTATTTAAGACTTATTCCAGGCTCCATTTGTGTATAACTAAAAGTGGGCATGTGGAAATGACCACATGTTATCTCATCCCCTGAGGGCCATTCTTAAAAGATATACCATAAGGGAACCACTTTGGATTTATATACACTTATGTAAATGATCCTTCAAGGCTCTTCAAGGATTTTTCAAGTGGACACATAATCATCACTATTATGGGATACTGATCTTTTCTTTAGGGATTATTCTAAGTTTGACATCAATGACAACCAATTTTCCAAAAATATCCCCCTTTGGCATTGATGGAAACTTAGTAAAAAAAACATGCTCCCCCTGTCTTCATGCTCTAATCCAAATGAATGTAATTTCCTCTTGTATTCATGTTGACTCCCCCTATCTTTATGCTTCCAGTTTTAATGTTTTTCTCTCCCCCTTTGACATCAATGACAAAGGGTAACTCCCCCTAACAATATTCCCATTTTTGTTCTTGCAAAAGATTATGGAAATAAATTTGGAGTAGAAATTAATCCCAATTTTTTTCGAAGATACTCAAAGGTATTCCTAGGAAGAGGCTTTGCAAAGATGTCTGCAATCTGTTCTTTTGTCCCAATGTACTATAAATTAGTATTCTATTATGTGACTTGTTCCCGCAGAATTTGGAACTTAATATGAATATGTTTGGTCTTGGAATGCATCATTGGATTCTTGGATATGTTTATAGAACTAGTGTTGTCATAGAGTATTGGAATAGGCTCATAATATGTCACTTGTATGTCTCATAGGGTTTTCTTCATGATGCATCCCCCCTCCCCTCATAGGGTTTCTGCGACGTACCGATCAAGGATATTCAATTACTTGAGATGAATTAGCTCCTCTAGCCTCGAACATACACCGAAACAAATTATACAGGCCCCCTTTTGTTACCACGCATGTTTGAATTACCGGTAAGGCCGTTTCCTGGTGCCTTTGGTAACTTTAAATGATGGGTTCTAGCTCCACTACCTAGTATATTATTCTCATATGACCACGGGATATAACCTTAGGTCAGCCCTCTTCGTAACTTCAGGCTTTGGGGGCATTGCAACCTCCACCTTTGTTTTCTTCCAAAATGTGTTTCCGCCGAAACACACGGATCTCTATCGCATGTCCTCCTGGATCCGATGGTCCAGTGCTACTTCGGCCTTCGCGACCTCGCAAATATTTCACTCGGTCCACAGAATCTCAAAAACTCTACCTCCCAAACTCTCTAATCCACTGCCATGTATCCTCCTTGCATCCAACAGGTAGGATCACTTCACGACTTTGCGAGTTCGGTGACCCCGCTTCTTAAGAACTTCAAAACATTCTGAACCATGAAGTGTTGAAAGGCTCCATGAATAAACTCCTTGCAACTCTCCCAGATATAGCGGTCTGGAACGATTATTCTCCTCCTGAATGGATCTTGCCCATTAATTTGGGGATTCTTCAAGTGCTCCTCCCTTATTGAAGAATTCTCACCGCTATCTCTTATGAGCTTGTTCTTTCTCAAACACTTTGACTCCTCAGAGATTTTTCTTCGACACTTAGTCAAATTCGACCCTGTGCACACCTTGCAACATGTTTTCCTCCATGACTTAGCTTTCTTGTGGACGATTGCGCAAACCTTGCGACAATTCTTCACACTCTTATGAAAATACTCTTAAGTTACTCCTCCTAAGATTATGAGTCAAAAGACCCTGCCATGCACTCCTTGCGAACAATATGCACTCTTTGCATGCAAATATCCAAGTTATCTCTCTTGGACTTGTTCCACCTCGACACTTTGAACTTCTCAAAATGACTCCTTCGATATTTAACCAAGTATCGACCCTATGCACACCTTGAGACAAAATTCCTTCAACTTAAATCTTGATGGGTAACTTTGCACTCCTTGCAACAGTTCTTATACGCTCAATTGTTCCTCCTAAATAATATGACTCTGAGTGTGTCTCCTCCTATGCAGACTTTCAAACTATCCCTCTTGAATTTCTGAGACAAAACAGAGTTTGTCAACGAACGCCTTGTAGACTCTTATCCACTCCTTGCATACAAAAGTTTCAAGTTATCTCTTCTGCTTTTCTAAGTTGAAATAGACTCTGTCGACGCACAACTTGCAAACACTATGCACTCGCACTTTCTTGTAGAAGAGAAAAAATTGAAACTTATCTAATATCTTACAGATTAATACATTCAACCATGTAAAAGCATTCATAACATAAGAACATGTAATAACAGAGAAATCAATTTAACATAAATCCTGCCTTTCATTCATTCAAATACACACAATAATATCAACACCAAACATTTGGAACAACACTTCTATGTTATATTCATTCAAATGGTATGTACATGGATTCATACATGCTATTCAACATCTCTTAGCAAATTTCAGCAACAAGAATCTCTAGCTACAATTAAACTTCAACAGCCTCATTTGGGAAACAATACATTTATTTATACAAGAGGGATAATAGAGATTTTCCCTCCGAATACCTTAGTTCTATCCTATCGAAATAAAATCTTTCAACTACTAAGGATTCCCCATCAAAATAAATGTTTTGAGACAGACTGATAAGAGAAAACGCTTCGAATTTGTACTGCAAGATACAACATTAAAAGAAAATACATTCCCCATCGATCTCATGTGATCCTCCAGCTCTAAAACATTTAAGATGTTCCTACATTTCAATCTTTTCAAGATATTTCAAGATATCCCCTTCTTAAATTCAAAATTATCACTTCAAAATGTGTGCCAGTGCCCTGAGCTGTCTTCCACT
>JASDQU010201634.1:7725-25883 GCA_032191745.1 Picea mariana | reverse complement strand
CCTAACATGGCAGCTCCTCAAGAACTCAGACATCCCCCTCTCTAATCCGCTTACCGACTACCCCCCCTTCGAGTTCCTCTCGGGTTGTTTTTCAATACTGTCCCCTCTCGCCTTTCACCACCTGTTCTCCACTCACTTCCCAACATATCTACTCCTCCTCTCCCTAGGCACCACCTTTATCCTTCACCACACATCGCCAAATCCATACTCTCGATACCTCCACTGTATTCACACCTCCTCTCACTTTGACATATGTCTTCACATGTCATCTACCCTCGCGTCCATTCATCCCGTCTCTCGATTGGATGCTTTCCTCCATGTCTCCCCTCATGCCCGATGGGTCGACAACCATTCCAACAAAGCTATTTCACAGGTACAGATGGTATATGATGGGGTCAATACAGAGTGTGCTTGGCTTCCAAAATCTCAGGCATAGACATAGAGTTAATTCTCAGTCACAGTTCTTCATAGATTAGCCTCAGAAACACTTCAACAAACTCGGTTCATGCAACTGGTTATCTCCAGTGGCCTCCAATATCTCATAGACATGTCGTCATTCAACACAGAGCTCTACTCTATCACTCCGAGGCCTATTTTTAGCCACTCAGTTCCTCCAACACATGCATCAGTTTTGTCGCAGAGACAATAATAGTTTTATTTGATTATGTCCAACATTTTCCTAGATTAGATGCAAGAGTGGTCTTCTATGTGTGATGATAACCATGCTTGCTGATTAAATCTGGTGTCTTAGTAAAGTTAATTATTTGATTTACGAACAATTCCATAAATTTGGGACTCAGTCCCCTAAGGACGAGAGCCTCTGCAACTCTTTTAGATAGTTAGTTTTTGGATATTGTAGAGGTCGGAGTTTTTGGGAAAGAATAGAAATACATCAGATTGGTTGGACCCATTCTAGGCATGGATTAAATCTATCTACCCGGTGAACATACTCTTTATGACAATGTTTCATTCAAATATTCATGTGTTTTTTTTTATCTTATCTTGAATGCAGTTTTTGATTTGTGCAAAGTACATGTCATTTCCTTTTAGCTATTATGTAACTTGTATCTATTGATATGAAACCTATGAAAACAACTAATGCTTGGTGAAGATTCATTTTTATCGGAACCTGAAGGATTAATTGTGTCTTGATACATGTTTAATGTCTTGAAATGATATTTTAAGTATTGAACTTCTTGCAACAGATTATTCATTGAGTAGTTTGTTGTTTCCCTTTGTTTTCTATTATTTCACTGGTCTGTCATTAGTGTACCACCAGACAAGGAGGACCCTCATCCGTTTCATTTTTCCAACCCAACCTTGATTTTTTCTTGATAGAATAACCCTTCGACCAACCAACAAAAATTTAAAAGAAACAATCATTCTAAACTGATAGGTGGCCTAGATTTTCCCTTTAGCAGTCAGGTGCAGACCTTAGGACCAACATCTTCTGGCGCCATTGCCAAGGAACGAAGTAACTAAATATATTTCCTTGGGAGAACGATAATTGATCATCTCTGACCTTTTATGGTGAACAAAGATCAAACACCAATAGACTGTCATCTTTCACCTAATGACTTCACTGAGTAAAATCTAAAGAAGAAATACTGGCGCCCAGAAAGGGATTCAACAGATCCAAATATAAAAATAGAAAAGCCAAGAAGGTTGATTCTAACCCTGAGAATAACATAGTAGGCTTTTAACTAGAAAGGAAACTAAGGAAATCCACTGTAGCTCAGAGATACACTTTTCCCCTCAAGGGAAAAGCTGCACACCAAGAGAATACTTCAAACCATCATCACAAGTAGCTTGAATTTGCTAGCCATGAGAATCATAATTCCAAAGGGGATCACACATATCCTACTCCTGATTCCACTTCAGCATCGAGTCCTATATCTCCCATAAATTTGCAGATTCCTATTTTTCAAACCATGGATGTTAATAGGATGGATGTCATAATTTCTTCCAAATATGCACCCTTAGTGATACCTGTAGTTTTACATGCACTCCCAACCACATATTACATGAAATATCTGCCAAGATATAATGGGGAGGGTGAAATAACTGCTGAAGAACACCTGGTAGACTTTTACAGTTTTGTAGACAACTTTAACATTGATTATTCATATGTGTGGATGAGGTTGATTGTACAGATTCTGGATGGGGAGGTCAAAAAATGGTTTAGAAGTCTTCCTCCAACCGCCATTGCAAATATTGAGGCGTTAGATGAAGCTTTTATAAAGCAATGGGGAGATAGGAGAGATTATCTCTATTACATCACTGAATTTGGGGCCCTAAAGAGAAAAAATGGTGAATCTATTTCGGAATTCACCAAGAGATTCAATAAAATGTATGGTAGAATCCCAGATGAAATCAAACCAACTGAAGCCTCTGAAAACATCACTTATGCTAATGCATTTGATGCATAATTATCCCTCCTCCCGAGAGAGAGAAGATCAACCACATTGTTATACATACAGGAAGAAACCATTGAAGTTGAATATAATATTTTGGCATCAGACAGATTAAAGACTAGATCTGATAAAGAGAATAAAAAACATAGAGAGGATGCCCCTACCTCCTCTAACCCAGCTACATCTAATCCCAAACTTGAAGAGATGACTAAGACTTTGAAGGATCTAACTTCTGAGATAGCTAAGCTAAAATGGGAATCCAAACAACCAAAAAGAACCTTTCAAGGGGCTGGTAATAGAAATCATAACCAATTCAAAAGGCCTAATGATGCTCCTCAAGTAATGTAGAGAGAAAGGAGAAATGCCAATGATCAAAGGGTAGTTCCCTCTTTCCAAAACAATCAGTTTGAAGAGAGAGATGTCGACAATGATGTTGTGAACGATACTATTGTTCTTTTCAATGAGACAGATTATTATACCAGTCACTTAACACATCAAGAATATGAAGTAGCATAATTGTCAAATCAATTTGATGATCAGATAGGGGAAGAGGGAGTTATTCAAGGTCAACCCAATAAGAAATACGATTTGAGGACAAGAAATGGAGCTTCCAAGGCCACCACCTCTGATCAAGTAAAACAAGCAGAAGCCCTCCCAAGACAAATCCAAATAAAGGTATGCCATATAAAACTCAACCATCTCCACTATCAAAACCTCTTGCCCCTGAAAAAAAGGAAGTTGATAAGCCACCAACCTCTTTCATCTTGGAACATGAGCTGAGAAAAATCAAGATTCCTGTCCCTTTGAAGAAATTGTTAAAAAATGAACCTTTCAAGAAATCCATCATGAAAGTTCTGCAACCTACTCCTTCTAGTGTATCTTCTGATGTCATTAGTCTATAGGATGAAAACCCAACCATTACTATGTGTCCACACATTGAGGATGGCTCTGATGCTTCTCCTCCTTTCTATATATCTATGAATGTCCATGATAAGATCCTGCACAATTGTCTTATGGACTCAGGAGCCTCTCACAATGTCATGCCCAAAGTTGTTATGGAACAACTAGGTCTGGAGATTACCAAGCCTTACCAAGACCTGTACTCCTTTGATTCCAAGAAAGTAAAATTTCTGGGATTGATAAAGGAAAAGGTGGTTTCTATAGCACAATTACCCATGAAGAGTGTAGTGATGGAAATTGTGGTGGCCGACATCCCCCCAAATTTTGGCATGCTATTATCTATAACTTGGGCTAAGAAGGTTGGAGGATCATTGCAAATGTACCTCACATATGCCACCATTCTTGTGTTTGGTGGTGAACACAGGAGGCTATACAGAAAGGTAAGGTTATCCTACATAGTCAGTGATCATCAGAACCCAAGAAATCACCCCATTTATGCTGTTGAGGATGGGATTGGTTCTTCTATTTTTCATTTAGATGATGACAAACCTGAAATATCATTCAGCCAACGCAGAGATCAATCAATGTCTGGTCAACAAAACAAGGTGTGGAAGATGTATTTCGATGGATCTTCATCAAAGGATGGATCTGGTGCAGGTATTCTCCTCATTTCCCCTTTAGAAGAAGTTATAACCCTCTCTTATAAGCTAGAGTTTGATACTACTAACAATATGGCTTAATATGAAGATCTGGTATTGGGATTGAGGGCTGCCAAAGACATGGCCATTGATTGTTTAGCATTTTTTGGTGATTCTGAGTTGGTCATCAATCAAGTGAGGAATATCTATCAAGATAAGCAACAAAGTCTCAAGCAGTATAGGAACGAGGTATGGGACCTGATCAATAATTTCTTTGTAGCATTTAACCTCTCTTTCATTCCCAGAGAACATAATCAGAAAGATGATTCTCTGGCCTTAGATTCCAGCACGTTCAGGCCTCCCATTGGCCCAAATATTAAATATCAAGTGGAAATCAGACATAGAACAACCATACCAGACAACATAAAGAACTGACAAGTCTTTAGTGATGATTTAGAGTTGCAACGATTTCTTCACACCATTGATGAATTCTCCAATATCTCAATTGATCAAGGAAGCCAAGAATATGAAAATGATAAATGAGAAGATCAACAACCTTCTCATCTGCCGAAGACAGTGGCTGGTCATGATATTGTGGAGTTGAAAACCAATCACATTCCTAGAGGACCAGTACCATTGGAAAGGTTGTTCGACAACAATGATGTTTACAAATGAACTGCCATGAAGAATCAAGAAGATGAGGTGACATAGTGCAATATTGGGACTACTGATAATCCCAATATCATCAAGTTGTCCAAAGCATTGGCTGTTGAACAAAAAGACAGGTATGTTAGTCTCATTAAAAAGTTTGTTGATACTTTTGCATGGTCTTATGAAGATTTGAAGACATTTGATACTGACATCATCCAACACAAGATCCCTCTAAAAACTGGCTCCAAGCCATTTAGACAGAAGATTAGACAATTTAATCCCATGTTAATGTCCATAATTGAGAAAGAGCTAAAAAGAATGTTGGATGCCAAGATTATTGTACCATTAAGGTAATCAAACTGGGTGGCCAACTTAGTACCTGTAAGGAAGAAGAGTGGGAAGATACGCTTGTGTGTTGATTTCATAAATCTAAGCAAGTGTTCTTTGAAGGAAAATTACCCCCTCCCCAAGATGGATCATATTTTACAGAGGGTGGTAGGTGCACACAAAATTTCCTTGTTGGATGGATACTCTAGTTATAACTAGATAGCATTTTGTGAGGAAGATAAAGAAAAGACAACATTCACCACCCCATGGGGAACATTCATGTATGACAAGATTCCCTTTGGGCTCATGAACATAGGGGCCACTTTTCAGAGGGCCATGGAAATAGCTTTTGTGGGGAGAAAGACAAATTTGTGGTCATATACCTAGATGACATTACCATTTTTTCCAAGACCGATGAGGAACATTTGCAGCACTTGGAGTAGGTTTTCAAGAAATGCAAGAGGTATGGGATATCTCTCAATCCTAAAAAGTTTCAAATTTCCATGCCAGAAGGGAAGCTCCCAGGCCACATCATATCAGCTGGAGGCATACAAATTGATCCAAAGAGGGTTTGTGCCATTCAACAAATTGAGATTCGCAGAAATAAAAAGGTTGTCCAGTCTTTTATTGGTAAGATAAACTTCCTCAGATGCTTTGTGCCAAATTTTGATGAAATTATGAAGCCTATTACTAACATGTTGAAGAAATATGCTATGATAAAATGGTCTTTGGAGGAGAAATAATCTTTCCAAACAATCAAGCAAGATTTAGTTGAAACACATGTATTGGCCAGCCTTGACTATACCAAAGATTTCTTCATCTTTTCCTTTGCCTTAGATGAAACAATTGTTGTTGTACTGCTGCAGAAAAATGAAGAAGGGAATGAGAAACCCATAGCCTTTTTCAGCAGATCCCTCTGAGATGCTGAGCTCAAGTATGATATATTATAGAAATAGGCTTATGCACTGGTCAAAGCACTCAAGACGTTCAAAGTTTACGTGCTACAATATAGCATAATGAACTTTGTTCCTAGCAACAATGTCAAAGAGATTCTGGTCCAGCCAGACAGTAAGGGAAAAAGAGGAAGATGGATTGTCAAACTGTTGGAGTATGAATTGCACATAAAGCCCACCAAGTTGATCAAGGGGAAAGGACTGGCCAAATTGATATCAGAATCAAAATGCAAGGCGCTATAATTGCATCAAACCTTCACCCAGTCAGATGCACCCATCATACAACCTAGACAAGACAACTTACAAGTATTTGAAACCTACTCCTCTTTGCCTTGGTATAAAAACATCATCTATTTTCTGTAGCATTTCAAATTCCCCCCAGATGTGAAGAAGACGAAGGCCAAGTCTCTCAAATTGAAAGATATCAAATTATGCATCTCAAACCAAAACTTGTATTGGAGAGATCCTTTTGGCATCCTGTTAATATGCCTTGATGAAAATTGAGCTAAACAAGTCACGATAGAGATGCACAGAGGAGTGTGCGACAGACACCAGCACTCGAAGCCCACATCGCTCAAGATCTTGATGGCATGATATTAATGGCCCACCCTTTTCACTTATGCCACTGTTAGAGCATGCAATGAATGCTTGATGTTTGCAGGGAAGCATAAGTTACTATCACTACCCCTGAAACCTATCAATGCCAGTAGTCCGTTTCAACAATGGGGGTTAGAATTCATAGGAGAAATAAATCCACCCTCTAGTGGAAAACACAAGTGGATCCTCACTGCCACTGACTACTTCACCAAATGGATTAAGGCTGTGCCCACTAGGAATTCCACTGACAAGGTAATCATGAATTTCCTGGAAACTAATATTTTTGCCAGATTTGGTTGCCTCGGTAAGATTGTAATAGAAAATGCCCAAGCATTCAAGTCCAAAGCCATGATTGACTTATGTGGTAGTTACACCATTTCCTTGACACATTTCACACCCTATTACCCTGAGGGAAATGGCCTGGCAGAGTCATCAAACAAGACTCTCATCAGAATCATTAAAAAATTGTTGACTGAAAGCAAAAAATCCAGGGACTCTAAACTCAAATATGCCTTATGGGCTGACAGGATCAACACTAAGAAGTCTCTAGGAACCTCACCATTCCAGCTTGTTTATGGCATATAAATTGTTTTCCCTACTCAACTCGGTATACCAGTCCTGAAATTCTTGCAGGAGGATATTGAGGAGACCAATGACATCCAACGAAGGATCTTCCAGATTATAGAAGTTCAACAGAGAAGAGAGGCGCTTGATCAGAGAACAGAGGCATACCAGAGCAAGATCAAATCATCCTTTGATAAGAAAACCAAGAAGGAGATTTTTTAGGAAGGTGACTTGGTTTTGAGGTGGGATGTCAGAAGGGATGGAAAGTCCAAGCATGGTAAATTCGAAAACCTTTGGTTTGGCCCTTTTAAGGTGGTTGAAGTTCTAAAAAAAAACACATTCATCCTGCACAATCTAGATGACAGAGGTCTTTGGAGGCCCAGTAAATGCGCACTTCCTGAAACACTATTTTGTTTAAGAATGGGGGGCCGCCCCTCTTGTACCATATACACTCCTTTATTTATTGCTTTTGATTAGTTAGTTGTGTGAATAAAGACTCCATAGCCCAATAAGGCTGTGGGGTGCAGTTCCAACTTTTGATTCAATAAAATGCATGGCCGAGGGACAGTAATAGGTACGTAGGGCTGACAAACAAAAATGAGGGCAAGTGATAAAAGGTAAGAGTAGTTATCTAATCTCAAGACACCGATCTACAGTTCTTAGCACCTCACAGGGACGAGATATCCCCATTTAAAGCCAATGTTGTAACCTAGGTCTACATCCCTTGCCTCTCCTCTCTTTTTCCCTCATGCCTTCATCAATTTTTCCCTTCTGGTTGGTCAAGTCATTTTCCCATTACTGAGTGACTTGATTCTTATTCGTTTCTTTCCAGTTTGAGTCTTTGCACGTTTCTGTTTTATTTTTCTTGAAAGGATGAAATATATGTTGTATTTGGTTTGAATTACTTGTCATCATATTTTCCATTGATCCATCTCACCACAGGTTGACCAAGCCTTTTATATATGCAGGAAACGCCCGTGGACAAACACAACCATTCAGAATGGTCATTTTTGGGCCAGGATTGCCGAAATGAACAGGGAAATTTTCAATGGTCAATATTCACCAAGAAAATCATATCAATGACTGTCACCCATTTGGGGGTGCATAATCGTGCAGAGTTTAACACCAAGAGTCATCCGAAGTCCCAAAGTAAATCTAGACCATCCATTAGAGGGTACACGTGGTGACAGATCATTCACTTCAGAGATTTTCCTTTGGGATATTTTTCATGTTTCACATTTGAAACACCCGAAGCTTGAAAGCCCGAAGTGAATCTGGACCATTTATTCCAGGTCAACGAGAACCGTCGATCCTTGCAACAGGTAAATATCACTCGAATCACAGATCGTCATTAGATCGGCGATCACGCTTCCTTGGGGGGATTTAAGCTGCTCGAGCGTTAATTTTCCTAAGCGGTCCCGCAATCAGAACCATGGTATTTTTGGAAGGGTACGTGGCATATTATGGTGGATTGCGGTCCCAAAGGCGGTCTTGATCTAGAAGCCTGATAGGGCTAAAAAAGGCTCAAAAATTAAAGTTCTCAAAATCAACCGAAACCAATTCCATTGTGACCGTCTCGTGGCGCTGATTCCGGCCATATATTTACTTTCTCAAACAGACGCTGTATGCGAAAGTTATCACACTCTGACCGCTTTCCCAAATAGCTAAAAAGTCAACAGTAAAACTGGCAAAAAGTCATTGCTGACGTCAGTATGACATCACCAAGCTGACATCAGCATAGTGACATGTGGTAGCACAGAAACAAGGTGATTGTACAGTGGCAGAGACCAATAACATGTTGACACATGGCATCGAAGGACAACAAATGGTGGGGTGCCACATGGCCATTGATTGGACATTAGGTTCATTGCAAAAATTATTGTGGAGTAGCAGGAATCGAAAATGCGACCTCTCCCAACGAGCTAAGCACTTTCACAAAGGCCCCAATTGCCAACGCGCCACAATGGTTATTATGTATATGCAACCCACTATTATGTTAATTAGAGTGCAATGTAATGTATGTGGGGACGGAAGGGGCTGGGGATAAGCCCCAACCTGTGGACTTACCAAACACACGACCATAAGGTAAAGGGTTGGGCGCTCCACTTCATGCATTAGGAGATAGGACTAGATCCCATGTAGAGCGCTCCAAGACTAGGAGCCAACGCCTCTAAAGGGCCAACGCACAACCCAAAGGGTAGGCGTTTGGCCATATGACAACACATGACCCTATGCTTGCACGTGCGTCCAATGCCTTTGGGATAATCTGTAATTTTTTTAACAAAAGTGGGTTTTATTGTATGGTTTGGGATTTTTTTATTGATTTTCAGGCCTGTTAATTGAGGATTTGGCCATTATTGGGAGATTATGGGCTTTTCTTGAGCCCAGATTTTGGGAGGAAGTTGGGGAAGGATAAACAACTTCAGATCTATAAAAACCAGGCTTGTTTGAGGCCATGGGGGACAGTCAGACCAGAGTTATGCTGAAGCAAAGCCAAGCCAAAGCCATTTTTATGTAGGGAAGATGTTGAGGAGCAGATGCTTGCGGGCCATTTCTGGGAGCTAAACTCAATATTTTTTAGTGCCGTCAGTTGCGTTGGATTTCTAAGGTCGAGAAGAACACATAAAGATCAGAATAGATTCCATTTGATGTACTTTGAAAGCATTGAAGAATTAATAAAGAATCCTCCCCCACTGAGACAAAGGTCCGGAGACGTAGGAAATTTTGTGCCAAACTCCATTATCACTTCTCTTGTTATGGTTTGCTATTCTTATTGCTTATGTTTAGTTATGTATATGAGTTTATGGATGTGATATAATCCTCTTATCTTCATCCTCTTTCATTAGCTTCCTGAATGGTTAATACACACATGCTTAATAACTCAACCATAGTCATTAAAAGATCTTTTCAGATCAAGTGGTATTAGAGATAGTTGACATTTGGAATTTGAGTTGTGCATGTTAGCCAGGGAAGAGATCATCTCAAGGGAGAAAATGACATCTACAGGAGGACTTTATCAAAATGAGAAGGAGTTCATAAATTCAGTGTTTTCCATGGCTGAGATGGTGAAGGTGTTGTATGAAGACTACTTGGAACGAAAGAGCACGGTTCAAGTGAAAGCTTCAAAAAACAACAAAGTCAAAGAAGGATTGAAGGAAGTGCCTTCTACATCTGTTTCAGAAAACAACTATGAGGTATGCAATGAAGGTCATTCATCAAATTCTCCTTCTTCTCATCAAGTTGGTTTTGGTGCATTCGAAAAACATACAAGAGGTGTAGGTTTGAAATTGCTAACCAAGATGGGTTATGAAGAAGGAAAGGGAATTGGATGTAAAGGTCAAGGCATTGTTAATCCTATTGAGGTTGTGGAAAGGACTCGATATTTGAGATTGGGATATGGCGAAGGGGACCTTGGAACAACCTCCAAGATAGGTTCCAAAACTTCGGAAGCAAGAAATGCTTCAAATGGCCAACTTAAGACATTGCAGGAACAATTCACAAAAGGTAATGGCACATCACTTTAGGATTGTGGTAGTGAATGCAAGTCATCTCCAAAGCAAAGTGAAGATCATCATGGAAGGTATAATGGTCATGTTTTTAACAATTATCCTTTTGATTATAATAAGCATAGTCAAGTAATCCAGAACTTGTGGAATATGTATCCATGTACTTATTGTCATTCACCCGAGCATTGTGTTGCCAAGTGTTGGAAGAGACAAACTTTGTACAGGAAACCTATGTCGACTAGGAAGGAAACATGACATAAATAATCAACTCCACAATGGAAGAAAGAGAAGGGTAAACAATTCTGGATGCAAAAAAATCGCTGCACTTTTTGCAACAAGAGTGGACATCAAAAGGATAGTTGTTGGAAGCTTAATCCAGAGCTTCGTCCGAGGAAGTACAAAAGGATTACCCATGTACTTGCGAAGGAGGAAAGATTACTAGTGAAGCAAGAGGAACACCGCGAAGAAAAGAAACCAGCCACTTGGTTTTGCCAGAAGTGGATATCTCAACTTCATTGTATTTTGCTTCCATTAATGTAATCACACATGTTGAAATGATGACCTGTTATAACATCATTTTTGTACAACATTGTGTTTTTTTTTTCTCGTTATGTGTATGTAATCAGTCAAAGTCCATTTTTGTAACCTTTTGGGGACCAAAAGGTCATTTAGTGGGGAGGTGTGATCCAAAATCTTGATAGAGTTCAAAAAGGCTAAAAAATTAAAGTTCTCAGAATGGGTCGAAACCAATCCCATTGTGACCGTCTCGTTGCGCTGATTTCGACCATATATTTACTTTCTCAAATGGACGCTGTATGCGAAAGTTATCACACTCTGACCAATTTCACAAACAACTAAAAAGTCAACAGTCAAACTGACAAAAAGTCAATTCTGACGTCAGCATGACATCACCAAGTTGAAATCAGCATAGTGACATGTGGTAGCATGGAAACATGGTGACTGGACAGTGATAGTGACCAATAGCATGTTGACATGTGGCATCATAGGACAACAAATGGTGGGGTGCCATGTGGCACCCATTGATTGGACATTAGGTTCATTGCAAAAATTATTGTGGAGTAGCCAGAATCGAATATGTGACCTCTCCCAACGAGCTAAGCACTTTCACAAAGGCCCTAATTGCCAATGCACCACAATGATTCTTATGTATATGCAACCCACTATTATGTTAATTAAAGAATGTATGTGGGGGCGGAAGGGGTTGAGGCTAAGCCCCATCTCGTGGAATTATGAAACACGTGACCATAAGGTAAAGGGTTGGGCGCTCCACTTCATGCGCTAGGAGATAGGACTAGATCCCATGCAGAGCGCCCCAAGACCAGGAGCCAACACCTCTAGAGGGCCAGCGCACAACCCAAAGGGCTGGCGCTTGGCCATATGACAACACATGACCCTGTGATTGCGCGTGCGCCCAACCCCTTTGGGATACTCTGTGATTTTTTTAAAAGAAGTGGGTTTTATTGTATGGTTTGGGATTTTTTTATTGATTTTCAGGCCTGTTAATGGAGGATTTGGCCATTATTGGGAGATATTGGGATTTTTTTGAGCCTAGATTTTGGGAGGAATTTGGGGAAGGATAATCAACTTCAGATCTATAAAATCCAGGCCTGTTTGAGGCCATGGGGGACAGTTAGATCAGAGTTATGCTGAAGCAAAGCCAAGCCAAAGCCATTTTTATGCAAGGAAGCTGTTGAGGAGCAGACACTTGCGGGCCATTTCTCGGAGCTACACTCAGTGCCGTCAGTTGTGTTGGATTTTTGAGGTCAAGAAAAACACAACGAGATTAGAATGGATTCCATTTGATGTAATTTTGATATACTTTGCAAGAATTTAAGAATTAATAAAGAAGCCTCCCCCACTGAGACAAAGGTTCGGAGACGTAGGCAATTTTGTGCCGAACTCCGTTATCACTTCTCTTGTTATGGTTTGTTGTTCTTATTGCTTATGTTTAGTTCTATATATGAGTTTATGGCTGTGATATAATCCTCTTATCTTCATCCTCTTTCATTAGCTTCCTGAATGGTTAATACACACATGCTTAATAACTCAACCACAGTCATTAAAAGATCTTTTCGGATCAGGTTTAGATCCAAACCACCCTCAAAATCTCCCGCAATCATGTGCTTGAATGACATCGGATCATTGCATCACCTCCACATCACTTCCACTCATCCCACTCACTACTCTCGCTCCTCTCACTGCCCAACACTTGTCCTCTGTTAACCCCCATGCTGATCTCCATCGGTGGTGGCCCACCTCTCTAGATCAACGGTCCTTGTCGCAGCTCAGACCCCCTCGGCCATTCTGCCTTTAACGGTGGGGGGGGGTCCGAGCAAGTTGTTTTCTCATCGTGGGCCCTACCTAACATGGCGTCTCCTCAAGAAATCGGACCCCCCCCTCCGAGTTCCTCCCGGGTTGTTTCTCAATAACGCCCCCTCTCACCTTTCACCACATTTTCTCCACTCACTTCCCAACCTATCTACTCATCCTCTCCCTATGCGCCACCTGTATCCTTCACCACACGTCACCAACTCCATACTCTCGATACCTCCACCATATTCACACCTCCTCTCACTTTGACATCTATCTTCACACGTCATTTACCCTCTTGTCCATTCCTCCTGTCTCCCGATTGGATGCTCGCCTCTAGGTCTCCCCTCGTGCCCGATGGGCCGACAACCATTCCAGCGAAGCTATTTCATAGGTACAGATGGAATTTGATGGGGTCAATATAGAGTGTGCTTGGCTTCCGAAAGCTCAGGCATAGACATAGAGTTAATTCTCAGTCACATGTCTACGTAGATTAGTCTTAGAAACACTTTAGAAAACTCTGCTCATGCAATTGGTTATCTCCAGTGGCCTCCAAAAACTTGCAGACATGTCGTCGTTCAACACAGATCTCTTCTCTGTCACTCCGAGGCCCATTTTCATCCACTCAGTTCCTCCAACACATGCATCAATTCTTTCGCAGAGACAGTAGTAGTTTTATTTGATTAAGTCCAACATTTTCCTAGATTAGATGCAAAAGTGGTCTTTTGTGTGTGATACAAATCACGTTTGCTGATTAAGTCTAGTGTCTTAGTAAATTTAGTTATTTGATTTAAGAACAATTCCATAAATTTAGGACTCAGTCCGCTAAGGACGAGAGCCTCTGCAACTCTTTTAAATAGTTAGTTTTTGGATATTGTAGAGGTCGTATTTTTTGGGAAAGAATAGTAATACATCAGACTAGTTGGACTCGTTCTAGGCATGGATTAAATCTCTCTACCTAGTGAACATACTCTTGATGACAATGTTTCGTTCAAATCTTCATGTGTGTTTTTTTTTTATCTGATCTTGAATGCAATTTTTGATTTGTGCAAAGTACATGTCATTTCCTTTTAGGTATTGTGTAACTTGTCTTTATTGATATGCAACCTATGAAAAAAACTAATGCTATGTGAAGATTTGTTTTTATCGCAACCCGAAGGAGTAATTGTGTCTTGATACATGTTTAATGTATTGAAATGATATTTTAAGTATTGAACTTCTTGCAACAGATTATTCATTGAGTAGTTTGTTGTTTCCCTTTTTTTTTTCTATTATTTCACTGGTCTGTCATTAGTGTACCACCATCCAAGGAGGACCCTCATATATTTCATTTTTCCAACCCAACCTTGCTTTTTTCTTTATATAATAACCCTATGACCAACCAACAAAAAGTTAAAAGAAACAATCATTCTAAACTTATAGGTGGCCTAGATTTTCCCTTTAGCAATCAGATGTAGACCTTAGGACCAATAGACCCCATATCGACTTTTTCCTTGCCTTGTTACTTTTGGTTTTTCCAGAAATTTATTTATCTCCAATGTTGCTTCTCTTAGTTGTGCCTCTTCAGGAATGAACTCAAAGTCTCTTATGATTTTTTACTTTATTTCATTCTAGTTAAAGGTGTGACCACATGCTTCCTCAATTTTATACCATTTGTGTGGTATATCATCGAAGGCATTTGGGAACATATATGGACAAAATATTTCATCTCTATAGTCAAATATTCTCCATCTGTTTTCACACTGATGGATATGGGCCACTGGGTCGAACAAAAGTTTGAAATTCAGGATGTTGACCTTTGTTGATAGATTTATTCCTCTAAATTGATTGATAAAGTATATTGTAGTCATGGTCCATGTTTTTAAACATGGAGCTTGAGTATCCCACCATCGAGCAGCTTGACCAGTGAAGGTTTCGACAAGGCTTTGCACTCTTCCATGTTCTCTGACTATTTTTTATAATTCGTCAACATGAACAAATGGGAGTTTCTTTCATTGAATAATAATGGAGGGTCTGCTTTCAATTCAATTGGAATGAGTGTTAGTGCTTGTTTAATATTTTTTTCAAAAATGATAGGGACTGCTTGGACCGAGAAGCATGCTCTCAATCATTTTATTGATATTTCCTCTATGTAAACCAACATGCTTTTGCATCGGAATAATAGTTCTATGTTTTCCAGTTGTAAATTTCTATGTCTAAATTTTACCCCATGGGAATTGGGGAACCAACTAATATTTCACCTTCTGCATTTGGTTTGACATTGTATCTCTCCTTGTTCATGATCTGATATAGCTGTTGAGCCTCTTGATCTTCATCCCACATTTCTACTCATGGTTTACCCTCTTTTGGGTCGAGAGGTATAATGATTTTCCTACCACTTCCTTTCAGTTTGATTGTATCTCTTGAAAGGGATATATTTTATTTCATGTTTCGACCCCATGGTCTGCCTACTAATGTGGGTTAATCAGGAATACCTTTGACTTAGTTTATCACCTCGAATTCGATTGTCATTAGAATTCCCATTATGTGTTTTTTTAGATTTTTGAGTGTCTCGATTGGCTCTATAAATCTTTGATCTACCAGCTTCAGGTAGTTCATCATTGGTGTCAGTGGAGGTCTTCTGAGTTGTTTCCATTTATCCTAGGGAAGGATGTCGACTTGTAATCCAAATTGGATAACAAATTTATTAACCATGTTTCCGTTGATATTGATGTCATCTTGAGGATCATAATCATTCATGTGATTTTCCTGTGACAGTTGTCGAAGATTTTTATACGGTCGTTGATCTTCTTTATACTCTCTCAAAATATTAAGCAAGTCAATTAGGTGAACGACTGACTACTTTTCTTTTAGTAATTGGAAGAAATCATATAATACAATGTCTTTGGTATCTAATGTGTTTTGGTTCATTCCCTTGTGTTGGTTGTTTCTCTCACTTTTTCTTGGGTTGACCTAGGTTCATATCTCAACAAGTTTCCAACAACCCCCCCCAAAGCTATCGGCCCTACTTGTAAACTAGAAGGCAAAAATGCACACATGGTGCACAATTCAGTCTCACCCGAGATATATTTTATGGGTGACTGCAATACTCAGGTGTGTGATGTCTAGGAATGAGTGGGGATCTGTGATTATATTCTTTCTTCCTTATGCATTATCCTTGTTAATTATTCAAGTACTTATCTAATTTATTCATATTTAAACCTATGCATCCATGCTGATATTTCTAGTTTAACCATTAATTCATAAGATAATGATCAACAAAAAGTAAACATTCATTAAAAATTAGAAAAAAACACAAGGTTTATCCTGGTTCACCCCCACCTAGGGCTATGTCCACAAATATCTATCTCTCTACTCTTTTATTCATTCTGTTGCAAAATCTTGCACTGTGTGCATTACATATTCAGTAATACAATGAAGATGAGGGTAAGATCCCTCCGTGAGGCAAAATAGATCACACCACGCTCCACAACCTGTGAACTAACCCTCGAAGACTACCTTGTTCGACTCTTCTATCAACTTATTACAATCAACACCCACCAAATCATAATAATCATCTTTCTTTTCCTCTACTAACATCCACACCCCCTCCTAGACCTCCTATGTCCTTATTTATACTACTTTATGTCTTATAGCCGTTACAATTCTTATCAAAAACCATAAACCTATCTCAGTTAGGCTGGTCTGACTGTGTGCCACGTTGCTTTTCCTCTTGCATGCTACTTTTCCTTTTTTTTTTTGCATGTTTCTTTCTTGCCACCTATTGCACATGCTCCTAAACCAGGTCTTCCTTTACAAAAATAGGTCTTTCCCAAAATAGATATTTTCTCCAAAAATAGGTCTACACCCAAAATAGTCTTCCTTCTCAAAATAGGCCTGTGCCCAAAAGGCCTCCAAAACTGACATGTGGCTCGTCTCGAGCCACTCAGGTGGTGCGTGCTCCATGTACCGCCTTTCCAAACTGTGGAACTTCTCTGCTAGTTCCTTTCCTTTTTCCCTCATTTGTGCAACTTTGTCTGTTAGTGCCTCGATTGCTTGCATTGTTATCTCCTCTTGTATTAGTGTTGCACCCTCTGACTGTACCCATGTCATACTCATCTTCTCTTCCTCCAGCTACGCAATCATCTGTGTTGCTTGTTCCTGGAGGGGTTCCAATTGGGTTTGCCTTTCTTACTTATTTGTCTGTGATGTCTTTAACTATATCTACAAAGTCTTCATTTCTTGAGTTCCCTTCAAGTGCTCCATAATACTCATTGTTTTCTGTTGTTGCTTTAGCTCCTGTATGGCAGTGCTGATTTTCTCCTCTTGTTGGTCCCACTGTTGGACCTTTTCATATTCCTCTAAAATGGTCTAGATATGTGCGGTTCTGTTGAACAACTCTATGACTTCCCTTGCATCTTTCGCTATCTCCGCTACCTAGAGTGAAAAGTCTCTCTGTTCTCGAAGCTCCGGAGGATTCGTAGGATTAAGATTTTCTTTGAGCTTCTCGATTTCCTACTTATATCCATCAATTGTTTGTGAAATAATTTTGATCTTCTCCTCTGCACTCCTCTTTGGTGCTTGCGCGTTGTCTGGGATGTGATCATATACCCCTTTTAATCGATGTTCTAGCTTATCTGTGCATTCTTTCTCCGAGTTCATTTGATCGCATGTGATTTGTAACATTTCAGTGACTCCCCTACCCACCTCCAAGTTAGTCGCATCCGCGTGGGCTCTAGATTGCACTTCTTGTATTATGCTGGCCTGGAGTCCATATAGTACCTTGGTGGGTATTTGTGCCATGACGAATTCAAATTTATCAACTTCCGCCATGGGTTTCTGCACGGTCTCTTGATCCATTATGATCATTTGACAAGTGACTGTGAATGTCTCCCTTCCTTGTACTACCGACTGTTCTATCTCCTCTCCTTCTTTCTGCGCAGCGGGTCGTTGTGTCTTTTCCTATCGCTCTGTTGTGGCTTGTGGTCCTGCTTGATTCTGTAGTTGTTGTAGAGTTTCATAGACTTCTATGAGCTTGGCCATGATCTATTATCTCCGTGCCTTTGAAATACAGACTGCCTCTTCCCCCATGTCTTGTACCTTGTCTGTGATGAATTCAACATCATCCTCTATCAGGGTGATATTGTTGATACTGAGAGGGGGGTGAATCAGTATAAAGTACAATTTAAAAACTTTTTCAACTTATACTTAAACCATTCAATTATATCCAATGAGAAATGAACAATAGTATAAGAGTTACACCAATACACCACAATACACCATGCACAATATATGAGA
>JASDQU010201631.1:15943-30381 GCA_032191745.1 Picea mariana | reverse complement strand
CCACCAATAGTTGTTCCTCCCACATTTGATGCCACTGACAAGTCCATTGTAAGGTTGCTTTCAACACCTTTTGGTGTGCCTCAGCCACACCCTTTTCAAGAATGTTCATCTACTTCCTAAGATCCTAGACTCGCACATAACACATATGAGTAGAATTGTAATATTTATCTATGATATATTCTTTAACAACAACGAGTAAATTTGCAATAGAAAGGGTTGTGGCCTAATTGTTTAGTGTTGCAATACAAAAATGGATAACATAGATCTCAACCTGCCAAAATTCTAAGTCTAGACTCAAAAAAAAAGAAACCTCTAAGTTGTTTGACTAGGTGCTAGTTATTATGTTATGGAAAGTGAATTGCCTTACATATTCACCCAAAATAAGCAAAAACTTGCAATGTATTCTCTTTTAATATAAAACGTAAAAGGCTAGGATGTGGAGAACCTTGTCTTGCTCTTGGAAATATCCATATGGGTTGTTCCTGTTTTTCTCCATTCCTAACTGAGTTACTATGTAGGTTTTTGTTGTTGTTTTGTCCAAGCTTCGTTCTTCCTTGATTGCTTGGGACCTTGAGAAAATCACTTCTCCAACTAGAGGTTGAGAAAAATGTGGTGTACCCTCCCTTGGGAGATTTAGAAAACCTATTATTCCATCAACTCTAGCAATTGCAAAGTCCAATTTTGTTTCCATCACCAAATGTCTTTCTTCCCTAGATTACATGCAATCTTGCATGGTTTATTCCCTTGCATGTTGAGTTTGAATTTACCCTTGTTACGAGGGAAAAACTCTCTATAACCAAGGGTAAACCACAACAGACAGGTATGACTGTAGAAATCAACTCAATTCCAACATATGCTATATAAACTAATGTGCAATATAAGAATGAGGCCTACCTCGATCCAACGTTTGATGATGTTCCACCATTGAGCACTTTGAACCAAAGCTTTATACCTGCAAGAAGTTCTCAACAAACGAGCAGAGAAAGTACATAGTGATGATATAAAAGGGGTTAGCACATGAGGTCCTCTCAACAATAGGGAAAGATCTTGGGGGATGAACACTGTGTTCAAACTTGAGGGACAAAGGGATGCAGACTCAATATGAAGTAATTTCTCTAGAGTAACTTTGCTCTCAAAGTTGAATTCTTTCTCTCTTTTCCATAGCTCGAAATTGTGTTCTTATAGCCTTCAGAATGCAACTGAAGGGTCGAGTCGGAACGTTTCCAGTATATGGAAGGCCAAGGATCAGAGATCTTCTGTTGTGACATGGAAACCCTACCTCATTTTGTATTTTCTGACACAAATCCCGATATGCGCGAGCTATAGTGGAGTAGCAAGCGTATATGCATCTTGTATAACTGATATGGAGCGTATATGTGGAAAAATGTATATTTTTAGCTCTGAATTCATCAAAAAGGGATGATAAGTCTGCATAGGGAAATGGAAAAAGGCCCTCTGTGCAAGATAGCAATGGTGAGGCAAATCTTGCTATACCAGATTCCCCCTAATGTGTGAGATCAGAGGAGTATCTGTGATGGCCGAAATACATTATAAATAACCCAGAAGTGGAGTGGTGGAGAACCAGCTGGACGAACTCAATTGCTTGTTACATTATGTATTGATTTTTCATACATGGCTGCCAAGAATACAATGCAGATCCATGTGGAAAATATACCAAACAAGTGTTCATGGCCATGAATAGGCAAATACAAATGCGATTACATGCCAAAAAATGTCATAGTCACGAACAAGGCCCAGTGAAACCAATCTCAAAATCAATCTGAAGATATTTGTTATACCATGAAGTACAATCTGATCTCCCATGATCACTAAAGTCAAAAAGGTATTGGTCCAATGAAGGGGAAGAAACAGCTCAGGAAAGTTGCGGCCACATAGTGATGTCTTCAAGTCTTCTACACTATCCATCAAAGGTGCAAGTCTACATCATGTGAATAAAGGAGTTTAGGTCGAACATAATGAGACATCGTTTGATTACTGGTCATTGAGGTATACCATTAACAAATGCAAGACAGCCTACCAATAATGAAAGTAGGTATCAAGGCATCGAGTACATTCCTACAAGTGTAAAAAAGGAGTCGATGTTGAACACTTGAGAAATCCATTGATTAGGATACATTGATGTATTCCCATCTGTCAATGGTGAGAAAGCCTGCCACTAATGACTGCAAGCCTCAAGGTACTCATAAAACTCTAGATCCCATATCCAGAATAAATGAGCTGAAGTCGATGGAAAGAGACCCACTGAAAGGAGAGCATTGAGGCATCTCTCATCATTCAACACGAGGAACAAAGCAGGAGCTTCATGATTTGGTGGAGATCGGATGAAGAACATGTTCACGAACCAACGACCCTGTGTGTCTTCCACGTGTGCCAAATACAAGCGGTACACGAAAATGACCCTCTAAATAGCAGCCAATGATGAAAAAATGTTGACAAAGGCAAGGAAACCACCAATAAGGCTAATGGCATCCAATACACTACATGAATCCCAAAGTGTGAATAGATGTCTTGCCGTCGAACACAAGGGAAACCACCCAGTCAACGACCAATGATGAAATGTCGATTTATGGGTTCAAGGTGATCTACCAATGATGAAAGTAGGGTCAGGGTGCATGATAAGACCAAAGTATCATGTGATTCTGAGACAAACTGAAGGTATGGTCGACATGCAAAGTCAAGATTTCTGAGGAGTGGTCGACACAGGTTGATAGACTTCCTTTGAACAAGAGCATGAGACATATGGTGGACTTCAATAGCATGGACTCAATGATGTGACACTTAGATGCAGGAGGCATCAATAACGTTCTTTATAGGGACTGGAAGAGTAACCAGTCGGTAGAGAAAGATCTGTAGCGAGATCAACTTCCTAAGGCCATGCTAAACCCAAAATTATGGTGACACAAGGACTCAATAACTTTGTGATATGTTCAAAGGCGACATGACTACTCCCAATTACAATATAGTACTCCCTTCCCGCCCGTCTTTTTTTTGTTTTTTCATAAGAAATGAATGCTATGATGCAGAGGAGGGAATGAACGTTGCAAGTAAGAAAAACTAGTTCCAGGAGTGGAACGTACCTATGCTTAATGCAAGGAAATGCATGTGGGAGATGGACACTCGGGGTGATGTTCCCTCCAGGGTATAGGGTGTCAAATTGCGAATGATATAAACAAGGCTCTGCTTGGTTGAGGATGCAAACTGCTTAGGAAACAGTTTATAACGCAAAGTGAGAACTGGCTAAAGGCTCAATACTGCAAGCGAGGGCATGAGATGCAATCACAACTTAACGCCAAAAAATGTCCTTTTTTATATCTTTTAGTCTACTTGGAGTGAAAAAGGGGTAAACTTGTGCCAAATAGACGTCTTTTCAAATCCAATTTACGATTCTGAAAAAGACAAGTTCACTCGGCAATCTTTTCAATTTTTGGTAACGAGTCGGAAAAGAACTTATCTAAGACTCATGACCTTTAAAATCCAAATTTAACGAGTGTGAAAGGGACAAATCACTCGGCGATCTTTTCAATTTTTGGATGATTCGGAAAAGAGCTTAACTGAGACTTGTGACCATTCCAATCCAATTTAATGAGTGTGAAAGGGACAAATCACTCAGCAATCTTTTTGGTTTTTATACTAGTCGGAAAAGAGATTAACTAAGACTCGTTAGGAATATTCTAGGCGGCAAGCCACGGGGGAGGCCAAGGCTCCCGTGCGGACCTTCTGTGGAATGTTGGTATCTTACGAAGAACTGACCCAAGCTCGGGAAGACCCAAAGTTGTCCAAGTCGAGGAGGACAAAGTGCTAATGGAGGTTTGTCTCAGTGTTATATCAAATAATGTCTCTTCCTGGAAAAGACATAGGCGGACACATTGGATACCCCAGAAGACCATCCCAATCAAAGGGAACCTCGTCAAGACTTGGAGGGAGAGAAATCAGGAAGAGTAAAACTCTCTCTTGTTCAGAAGGAGAAGTAATAGAAATGCTAAGGACATGGCACATAAGGTATAGAACCATAACTAAAAGAGCGGGATCAACCAAAAATTGCATTGGCACGACCGCTTCCTTAGACTTGTCACTCTTCAAGAGAAGAGTGGGGTCGATTGAATATTGCATCGATACAACCACTTCCTCAACCATTGGTTGAATAGGATGTGAGACAACAAGGTCTAGAGGTGCATCACCCCAAAACACATGAGTGTTTCCGGTCGAAGATTGCATCGACACGACCATTGGTTGAACAAGATGCAAGACAACAAGGTCAAGAGACGCATCACCCTCGAACATAGGAGAGGTGTTGGTCGAATATTGCATCGACATGACCATAGGTTGAATAGGATGTGAGACAACAAGGTCAAAGGATGCATCAACCCCTAAAGGAAAAGGAGTGTCAGCCGCAGATTGCATCGGCATGACTATTGTATCAACCAAAGAAGGAATGAAGTGTTGTGAAACCATAGATGCCTTAGAACCCGAAGGGCCCTTAGGTGAGCCACACGTTTCTGGTATCCCAATAGTAACAGGACACAAACGAATAAGGTGACTTCCTTCACAAGTCCTGCAAAGGAATCTAGGCTTACGTCTGAGACGTCTAGGATTTGCAATCATATGAATGCCCCCATAATGACTTGCAGTGGCTGGTGACATGCTCCCAGCATGACTTGCAGACGCTAGTAGAAAATCTCCAACATGACTAGCAGAGGTTGGTGATGAATCCCCAACATGACTAGCAGAGGTTGGTGATGAATGTGCAGTGTGACTAGAAGTGACCAGACATGTGCCCCCAACATGACTTGTAGCGGTTGGTTGCAAGTTTTCAACATGACTCACAGAGGTTGTCAACCAATCTCCAACATGACTAGCAGAGGTTGGTGATATAACGCCAATATGACACTCAGTGACTAGACTCGTGGCAGTAATTGATTGCGGCATTTGAGACCAAGGTCCAAGGAAAGATTGGTTCTAAGAAATTGCAGGCCATGAAGGATCCTAGTTTACACCATCTCCCTATCCAGCAGGATAGTATCCTCCTCCATACTGATTCATAAAGGGTTGTAAGGGCATCGAAATTGAGGAAGCTGCTTGCGAAGAGAAAGCAACATGAAAAGGATTACTCATGTGAGGATATATGTTGCCCCAATATGAAGGAACTTCGTGAGGGGGGTTTCCCATACTATAAAAATAATTCCCCCAGATGAAACACCAGAGGGCAGATGGAGTTCCACCATGGAAAAAGTGTTCGTAGGAACCGACATAGTGAAAGAAAGATAAGTGGACGGAGTGTAACAAGTAGAATGATTGCATAGTTGGGCACTTAATTCTCGCATAGTGGACTCATAGGAAGGGAGATTCCAACCTCCTATTATAAGAGGTGTTTGAAGGATATGACTCCCACCAAATGGAGAGGGATAAGAAGGAGGCATCATGCCYCCATACCCAAAACTTGTATTTGCATAAGGAGGTGAGACAGAGGATGGCARGTGCGATGACATATCAGAAAAACCATGAGAAAAATGATTAGAGATGAAAAATGATTAGAGACCCAAGGCACAGACTGRGTGTTATAATTATGCATACCATTATAAAAAGCGGACGAATTTTCCCCCATGAACGTCATGGRGGGGGGTAGCAGTAAACGAGGGAGAAAAAGGAACTTCACTATCCATGATAAAAAGAACTCAGCACGAAATCCTATGGTCAACTAATAATCAAAGAGCATACAAAAAATTTAAACGACCAATATGCATGCAAACGGGCTAAAGTGCCTGAGTGGCCTCCCTCACTAAAGAAGGTATGTCTCATCCAAGAGGGACCTGAGACTCCCCGCTAAAGTTTGGAGGTAACAAAATCAGTTATAAGGGCTCTCGTAGGCTTAACAACCAGTCGGTCAGATCCCCCCGGAGCGTTAATCCTCCATAAAGGTTGTGTGTTGTCTGACCCCTATCTGAATAAGGATACAAGCAGAATAACCCCTACAAGTAACCTATGAGATACCTAAGTCAAGAAACTAATAAACCATTGTATAACCAATGCACAGGCGAGCAGTCGTAAGTCTGGATCACCGTATGGGCAGGGTAGAAAAGCCCGAAACCTTGAAAGCACCGCCTCTCACAGAGGTATGGGTACTAGCAAGATCCCCAAATATGAATAAATCCACAGAAATATCTGTGACGCTAGGTGAGTATCCAGGGGTTATCCCTTCAACTAACTTCACGCGACCTCGTGATTAACTCTGGTGTGAGCGGAGCCTCCTGATATTACCAATTATACAATGGAATTCTCAACTCCCTGTCTCAGACACATATGTTGATTTAATTTCCTTGGAGGAGTTTACTCACAAGATCCTATTCCAAGGAACTAAATCCTAGGCTAGTTTGTGCACCCCAAAAAATAAAATCATAACTAATCAATTTTAGTTTAAAGCGTAAATTTTATTGGTCGTGGTTACTCAAAAAGGTATGGAAGTGAAACTCATGGTGTTATGACTCTGCAAGAAAATAAATACGGATATAATGCAAAGTCTATCTTTAACTTTTCAATGAATGATATGCTAATAAGAACAGTGCAGTCTTCAATTTCAACTCTGCAATTCAGAAGTAAAAATGCAATCTTTCACTAAATGTGCTAAGCTAATGATAAAGATTCCAAGACGGAAATGCCAACCAATGAAAAATGCCTATTTTTTTGTATTTTCAATATACTAAAAAGAAAATGCATGGACTGATGAGAAACCTGATATATAATATCTACTGTGTATAAAAGCAATAGCTCGAGCATAATACCAAGCAGCCAAGAAAACATCCCAGATAACAAATAAAAATAAAAAATGGAAAACAAAGAGAAAGACTTCGCCTAAAAGTTCAACTCCAAACAAGTTTATTGTCATCCCAAATAATCTCAACAGGCACTACAGATACCTAAGAAGGTTCAACAATCTTCAAATCCCACCCAGTAGTCACTAAACCAAGCAAACAAGCAAGGGGAAGTGGTATACGCGACTGTTCAGGAGAACATAGTGTATATACGCTTCTTGCAGTGAGACAACAAGCGTGTATACGTGACTGTCAAGGAAAAAAGGGTGTATATGCTTTAAAACAAGGCCAGGCAAGAGAAAAAGGTTGAAAACTCAGACTCAGAGTGAACAAAATCTGTCAAGTAGTGATACGACAAGAAATACAAAGGAAAAAGAGCAATGTAAGAAGAAAAAGTACTTCAACCCTTAGAAGGAAGATCTCTCCCCAGTGGAGTCATCAATTCTGTTACAAGGGAAAAACTATTTATGGCCAAGGGTAAACCACAACAGACAGGTATGACTGCAAAAATCAACTCAATTCCAACATATGCTATATAAACTAATGTGCAATATAAGAATAAGGCCTACCTCGATCCAACGTTTGATGATGTTCCATCGTTGAGCACTTTTACCCAAAGCTTTATACCTGCAAGAAGTTCTCAACAAACGAGCAGAGCAAGTACATAGTGATGATATAAAAGGGGTTAGCACATCAGATAGCATAATCCATTAATAAACATTACAAACACGCCCATGGATAATAATCATATATTTGCAAGATACCAATAGGACGGGAAAGGAGTATTTCTATTAATAATTGATCAACAGAAGTGACAACATTACAGACTTCCGTGTCGGCATGGTTTGAAACCAAGAAACCAAGTTCCTTCCAACTGGGTCTCCACCACTTCAATCCTCCACCAAAGGCAAGCTCATAGGAAAGAGGCAATGAGGTCCTCTCAACAATAGGGAAAGAGCTTGGGGGCTGAACATTGTGTTTAGACTTGAGGGACAAAGGGATGCAGACTCAATATGAAGTAATTTCTCCATAGTAACTTTTCTCTCAAAGTTGAATACTTTCTCTCTTTTCCATAGCTCGAAATTGTGCTTTTATAGCCTTCAGAATGCAACTGAAGGGCCGAGTTGGAACGTTTCCAGTATATGGAAGGCCAAGGATCAGAGATATTCTATCGTGACATGGAAACCCAACCTCATTTTGTATTTTCTGGCACAAATCCCAATATACGCGAGTTGTAGTGGAGCAGCAAGCGTATACGCATCTTGTATAACTGATATGGAGCGTATATGTGGAAAAATGTATATTTTTAGCTCTGGATTCATCAAAAAGGGATGATAAGTCTGCATAGGGAAATGGAAAAAGGCCCTCTGTGCAAGATATCAATGGTGAGGCAAATCTTGCTATAACAACCCTGTAGTATTAATCTTATGCCTCGACCTCTCCTATGCTTCGACTAATAGTTGATCCTCCCACATCTGATGCCACTAATGAGTCAATTGTAAGATTGCTTTTAGCACCTCCTATTATACCTCAACCACACCCTTTTCGTGGATTTTCATTTTCTTCCTAACATCTCTGACATCTCTAATTACGACATTAACCACACCCTTTTCAAGAATTTTCATCTTCTTCCTAACATATCTGACATCTCTAATTACAACATTAAGGTATCAATAAAACTATGAAATTGTTTCTTAACATCTCCAACATCTCTTATTACAAAATTAAGTTATCAATAAAAATATAAAGTTGAAGAAAAATATTATACAATACTAAGGTATCAATATATATAAATATATTAAGATTCTAACCATTGATCATATTCAAATACTTTTGAAAATAAAATATTAGGAAACTTACAATAGTTGCTTCTTCCACATATGATGGCACTAATAAGTCCATTGTAAGATTGTTTTTAACACCCTCTATTATACATCAACCACACCCTTTTCATGAATTTTCATTTTCTTCCTAACATCCTTGACATCTCTAATTACGACATTAACCACACCCTTTTCAAGAATTTTCATCTTCTTCTTAACATCTCTAATTACAACATTAAAGTGTCAATAAAACTATGGAATCGCTTCTTAACATCTCTGACATCTCTAATTACAATATTAAGTTATCAATAAAAATATGGAGTTGAAGAAAAAGATTATACAATACTAAGGCATCAATAAATATAAATATATTAAGATTCTAACCATGGATCATATTCAAATACTTTTGCAAATAAAAAAAAATATAGTTCATATTGATTTCAATAATTAATATTTTTAATATATTTCACTCATTATTTAAAAAACAAATCTTAACCTTAACCCTAACCCTTTGTCGAATGGAATAACTAAGTATGCAAGTCGGGCTTTGTTTTGCCATATCTTGGTCTAAAGGAAGAGGAAAAATAAAGAAATAAAAAATTATTCCATAAAATGGCATAAGAGCTCCCCTCCAATAATACAAAACATGTTTCCCAACATCAAAGTATAAGTAGTCTAACATTTATTCATATTAATAAGTTTGATTCATTTAGCAGCACGATTTCAAGGCTTTCGACTTCTGTATATAGTCTATTAGTTATGCATTAATTAATATCCAACTTACACGATACACATGTAAGATTAGGTGTTGTATGATAACAAGGTGGCTAAGCTTATATCAATGCATGTTTCTCCATGCTTAATTATTAATCTTCAATCTTACAATTCCACAATTACCAATTCAAATGGTGAACAAGGAATGGGTACATGGTTCTATTTATATAATTGATAAATGATTAAAATGCTTAAAAAAAATTAGTATAATGAAAGATGTGAAATGCCCAAATTTCCATTTTCTTTGTGTGGGGTTTAATTTGTCTGATTCTATCACCAAATATAAAATGGGGTTTTAATTTCATTTTTAATATCCAATCTTAATTATTGAAAGTAAATATAAAATAAAGATAAATAAAATATGGCCTTTCAAACTTGATATTAAAAGGTAAATCTAATCTCTGCAAGGGAAGTCATCCAATAAGGGAAGTCACCTAATGAATACATATTAAAGTCAAGTTTAATTTCTATAAGGGAGACTGGTCAGATGACAAAAATTGATGATGATGGTGGTGATGAAGACTAATAATGATAATGAAGACTAATGACAACGATGATGATGATGATTAATAATGGAAAAATTGATAAACATAACTAATGATGATGATAATGATTGATAGTGATGCTGAAAATTATTGATGATGATGACGCTAACAATGGCAATAAATTAGGATGGTGATGAATGGAAAAGATGAAGATTATTCATGATGAAAAAATGTCTAATGTTATCTTGAGTTAGTAGACTGGGGATTGCACGGTTGTGTCGACCGCACACTTATACTAAGAGGTGGGGTGAATCAGTATAAGATAAGTTTTCACTTTTTCAAACATTCATCAACCATAAGAAAACAAACACATATTTAACTACAGAACATGGAACACAAGATTTATGTGGAAACCCTTTTGGGAGAAAACCACAAAACTTCTCTTTATAATTATTTGTAGGTATGAACCTACTGTTAGAAATATTTGTAGGCGCCAACCTACCGGAGACACCAATCCCCACTGGTACAAATCCTGGTAGACACCAACCTACTCTTATAGATATTCATAGACACCAATCTACTAGAGACACCAATCCCCACCGCTAAGCACCAACTTAGCAAGAGACATCGATCTCTTTCAGATCTTTGTAGACACCAATCTATTGGATGTCAAACAGTTGGTTTGGACAGTTGGTTGTCATTGATGTCAACCCTTGGAGAAGTATGGAAGCATGAAATTTGTTTGACTCCAAAATGTGAAGAAAGTTTTCAAGAGTTGAAAATTGTTTTGACAAGTGTGCTCATATTAAAGGTTGCAGATCTAGATGAAGACTCTATGGTGTGCACATATGCATGCAAGGAAGGGMTCGGTGGAGTCCTCAGTCAAAAGGATCRTGTGGTATGTTTTGAATCTAGAAAAATAAAGGAGCATGAGAAAAATTATGCTACTCATGATTTAYAGTTRGMAACCATTGTACATGCATTGAAAATGTGGAGACATTACCTCATGGGGAAGAGGTTTGAGCTAAGAATGGACCATTGTGGTCTGAAACATTTATTTGGACAACCAACAATAAATGTCAGACAAACTAGGTGGCTAGAGTTTCTTAATGAGTACGACATTGAAATTAAACATATAAGAGGCAAATAAAATCAGGTGGTTGATGCACTCAATAGAAGATCTCACAAAGTGCATGTTTTAGTCAGCTGCACGTACAAGACATATTTAAAGGATAAAACTCTTGAAGTAGAAAGCTCAGATCAACTTTATTTGCAAATAAAAAGAAAACTTACAGCAAGAAAATTCACAACAAAAATTTAGAAATTATGAATTGAAAGAGGGTGGGATCCTCTTGTAAAAGGGAAAGATGTATGTGCCAAATTCCATGGAGCTGAAAAATATCATGTTGAGAGAAATGCACAACATGCCATAAGTTGGGCACCCAAGATATCATAAATCCATTACATTTGTAAGGAGCCAATACTTTTGTTCGGGAATGAAAAAAGAAGTGGCTAACTATGTAGCTCGGTGTCTAGAGTGTCAAAAGGTAAAGACATAACACATATATCTAGTGGGGTTGTTGTAGCCATTGCCCATTCTAGAATGGAAGCAGGAAGTGGTCACGGTAGATTTTGTTACAAAGATTCCTAGAATTGTGAAGCAACATGATTCCATCATGGTGGTGGTGGACAAATTGACTAAGGCAACACACTTTATCCCTGTAAATACAACACATAAAGCATCAAACATTGCAGAGATATACATGAAGGAATTTACCAGGATACATGGAGTGCCTAAGGAAATAGTTTCAAATAGAGATTCTGAGTTTACATCCAAATTTTGGCAAGGTTTGTTCAAATGCTTTGAGACAAATCTCAATCTTAGTACAACATATCACCCAAATTCAAACGGGAAAATAGAGAGGACCAATAGGATAATTGAAGACATGCTCAAGATGTATGTGATGGACCAACCATCAAAATGGGAGGATTATATCCACTTAGTGGATTTTTCCTATAATAATGGGTATCAAGCCTCATTAAAAATGAGTCCTTTTGAAGCTTTGTATGGTAGAAATTGTAACACACAAATTATTTGGGGTAACCCATGAAACAAAGCCATCATTGGGCCAGAATTGTTAAAATAAATGGAAGAGCAGATGACAAGGATCAAGCAGAATTTAAAGGCTTCCCAAGATAGGAAGAAAAATTATGCAGAAAAGAACAAAATTTTTAGAGATTTTGAAGTGGGAGAACATGTGTTTCTTAAAGTAAAATAAAGGAGAATTTTGATAAGATTGGGTTGTTTCCCAAAGTTGGCAATGACATATTGTGGGCCTTTCGAAATATTAGAAAAGATAGGGCCAGTTTCATACATGAAGCATTTCCTGCATCCATGAGAGTGCATAATGTTTTTCATGTATTGTTATTAAATAAATGTGTGCCTGGCCCTAACCACATAATTGATTGGATTGTGATCCAGGTGGAAAACAGAGGGGATTTCCAAGTGGAACCAGTACACATCCTGGAAAGGAAAGTCATAATTCTCTAGAAAAAATACATAGGGTTGTTAAAGGTTCAATGGACCTACTACGGTCCTGAATATGCAACAAGGGAGCATGAAGAAAGTATGTGAAAGGAATACCCGCAAATATTTGTCAATTTTGAGAAAAATAGAAGCTGAAAAATACAAGACTCCATTTTTGGACAGCGAGAGTTCTGGAAACTCATCTCATAAATTATTGGTCACCTACACTGGTAGCCTTGATAAAATAATGGTGCATATTGATGGACTAGAGGCAGTGAAGGGGGTGCATTCCTTGGGTCCACAGGTTGAGAAGAATGAGAGATTATGGTTGGAACTGTTGCTAGAGGGTAAAACAGAATTGCAGAAATTTGTTTTTATTTTCTAAACATTGTAATGTAAATTTGTATATGTTTTTGGCATGTGTTGTGCATCGAGGAGGAAGCACAATTTTAGGGGAGGGGGACTGTAACATCCCCACTATAATCCCCAATTTAATTATTGCATAATGTAGATATGATTGTGGTTGTGACCAAGATATGTAATATGCAAAATGTATTTTCTGAATTTTAATAAATATAATGTGATACCTGTTGCTAGGAATATGGACATACATTGGGGCTGAGTTTTTCCACAAGAGAAGAGAGTGTCTAAGAGGGGGCCCAAATGGAAATGGTTTATGGGTATTAATCCAAACCTAGTTTTCTAAATTTATTTATCATTGGGGAAAAATTCTTATTCATGTTTGAGTGTATGAGATCCCAATAATTAAACTCATGTAAGAGGGTGGGTGTGAGAGTCACATCCCATGGTTATTGGAAAACATGGGGAATAAGAAATCAGTATTAGGCAGAGTGAATAGTCAATGACCTTGGGAAAATATGGGAAATACATATGGATTTTTAAAGGTAGTTTTACACACATTGGTTGCTCCAATCAGTGTATGTAGCTTGAAGGAGATCCATAGACACACAAATGGATGATGAAGTTCTAATCCTTGATGAGGAAAAATATTCCACTTGGAGAATAGAGATGAGATTATATTTGAAGACAATGGGAGCAGCTATTTGGAAGGCAACCATCAGTGGATATGTTCCATTCAAGAATAAGTCAAAGTTTGCAGCTCAAAGGGAAGGAAAGAAGAATGATGCATTGGCTCTCAAGACCATTCTTAGTGGACTCTCAAGCCCTATCAAAGAGAGCATGGGACAATGTGCTTCCGCCAAGGATCTATGGCTAAAGCTAGAGGNCAAGCCCTATCAAAGAGAGCATGGGACAGTGTGCTTCCGCCAAGGATCTATGGCTAAAGCTAGAGGAGACATATCAAAGAAAGAAGGAGAAGAAAGAAATTGAAGACCACTCCATCAAAATCATCAAAGGTAAAGAATCATCAAAAACTATCGAATTTATTGTTTCTAAATGTGATTTTGAAAACATTTCAAGTGAAGATAAAGAATCAAGTAATGATAGCACAAAGGAAGATCTTGAAGACATTTCAAATGAAGGCAAAACATCATGTGATGGTGTTGGCAAGAAGGAAGATATTGAAGGTAAAGAATATCCCAAGACTCTTGATTGAAATAATTCAAAGTGTGATGATGTTGAATTTTTCTCAAGTGAAGAAGATGATCTAGAAACAGTTTGTGTAAAGTTTGATGATAATTATCCCATGGAAAGAATAGAAGAAAATCTATTAGAACTTCAAAAGGAAATTGAAGAGGGTTTATACATGTATAGGAGTGATCATTTTTATACACACTATAACTATCTTTCAGATAACACTAAGAATTTTATTAGGAGGAGTCAAAGGCACATCTTGAAGTTAAAGGGAATGCTCAAAGAACAAGAAGAGAGTTCTAAATTAGAAGAAAAGGAAGAAGAGATCACAAGAATAAAGAATGGAAAAGAAGACATGAATATAGATGATGAGATTATCAAAAGTTTTGAAACCATTATTCATCTCAAGACCCAAATTGAAGAAGCCAAAAGAATAGAGGAACTATTG
>JASDQU010201629.1:2439-19023 GCA_032191745.1 Picea mariana | reverse complement strand
CTTACTGCTCATTATTGGATAATAATTCTGTTATCACCCCATAAATTATGGGAATCAGTCTTCTGACTAATATATCTCTCTCTCAGGCATATGTTTTCGCTCACGAAGCATGGCTCAGGTGATTCCGTTTCCTCCCTCCACTCTTGTCGCTCAATCCTCCATCACCTTCCTGCATCCTTCATCCGCTGCACCCTCTCCCCTTTTTCTATCCTTAGCCTCCATTATCCCGCCTTCCATCCCTGCACAAATGGACTTAGGATAAAGCAATAAAGTTAGTCTAAGTTAAATGATGAATAAAGAACTCCTTTAATAATTAATTAATCATTAATTAATTTTTAATTAATTAATTATTAATTAAGTTAGTAATCTAGGTTAGTGATTAATTAGTAACTAGGTTAGGTTAGTAAAACTATTTAATAAAACAAAACATTAAAAAACATTAAAAAACATTTTAAAAAGAAAAAAAAATAATAAAATGTATTAAAAATAAAAAAGAATATAATAAAAATTATATTAAATATAATATTAAAAATAAAAAGAAATAAAACAAATTTAAAAACAAAAAATAATATATAATATATAATAAAACATTTCATAATAAAAAATAACAAAATTTAAATAAAATACAAAAAACATTTAAAAAATATAACAAAGAACATAAAACATAAAACATAAAACAAAAATATAAAAATAAAAATTAAAAACAAATCAACCTAAGTCCTAACTCACACCACCCACGTACCCACTCACCTCACATCCCATCCCCCACCTAACCTACCCCACTCACTCCCCATCCCCACATACCCCACTCCACTACCCTCCCCCTACGTCACCTCCCCTATCCACTTACACTCCCACCTACCCATAACCCCCGTGTATATTTCATACAATGCGCCCCCCCCTTCACTTAACAAACGAAAATCAACGAGTTATATTAATTCCGGAGGCCCCCCCACCTTCCGAAATTTAACGAGGGGTGGGGATCCGGAATTTTAATTAAAAATCATGCAATTTTGAATGCCTCATATATGACCAACCAAATCTATGGTCCAGGTGCAATTCCAGACCCCCCTGGGCGTTTGGCATTTAACGAGGGGGGGGGGGGTCCGGAATTTTTTCCCGCCAAAAACCATTTTTGCCCAAGTTTACCATTTTTTGCCCATTTTACCTTGTCTTCTTCCGACGGAGATCCTGAGCAAACGGAGACGAATTTTAAAAATATGAGAGAGTTTTTTGGTCAGCACAGGATGAGGAACAAAACCCTTTTTTCGGTTTTTTCAACGGAGTTACGAGAAGAGCAGGTCAAAGGAATCTTCGAGGCCTATTTTTCCAGATTTTCCATTTTCCTTTTCAGTTCCGATTTTGCAGGAGCTGCCACGGCCAACTGGAGATGAATTTTGTGAAACCGAAGGAGGTTTTTGTCCAGCACATGCCCATCTACAATAAACTCTTTCAGTTTTTGCCCAGGTGTCATATTTGAAGAGAGAATCATGTCTGAACGGACCCCTGTTTCGCAGAAAAACGGTCCATTTCTCATAACAGAAAACTCCGAATTTGATGGGAGTGGTGGCTATTTTCGGCCGAGACGGTTGAACCGACTCTCAGAAATTGAGGAAGAGAGATATACTATTTATTGATATGATTTTAATGTAATAGGGTTGGATCTTTACGCCCTGGAGGCTACCGAGCTGTAACATTTTTGATCTGCCATTAATGAAAGAGGCTCTTTACAGGATTCCTGCGCATGTTTACTGGTGATGTGATTTCTCAGTAAATGTTTTCTTGCTCTATAAACACTGTGTTTTCTGAATCTAATTTTTATGAATAGTGTTATGTCTCAGGATTTATCTCCGATACCCTGGTTCCAATTCTGAAGATTTGAATGTTCATCCTCTAAATATCTTCAACTAAGAGATTCTTAAGTGTTTGTTAGTTGGAGTTGTTTCCCCTTTCTTTTCCTCTGTCCATCACTTAAATTATTAAAGATCCAGTGAGTGTGTTATCTCGCCCTGTGAAGGATTTCTTTGGCANAATGAAAGAGGCTCTTTACAGGATTCCTGCGCATGTTTACTGGTGATGTGATTTCTCAGTAAATGTTTTCTTGCTCTATAACCACTATGTTTTCTGAATCTAATTTTTATGAATAGCGTTATGTCTCAGGATTTATCTCCGATACCCTGGTTCCGATTCTGAAGATTTGAATGTTCATCCTCTAAATATCTTCAACTAAGAGATTCTTAAGTGCTTGTTAGTTGGAGTTGTTTCCCCTTTCTTTTCCTCTGTCCATCACTTAAATTATTAAAGATCCAGTGAGTTTGTTATCTCGCCCTGTGAAGGATTTCTTTGGCATTGTTGGTTGTTTCTCAGATTTGATTAATTGCAGACCCCATAGCCCAATGGATGTGTAAGTTGCCTCAACCAATTTATAAACCCTTTACAACAAACCCACTGTTCTCATTACCTAGCCTAATATCATTTTCAAACAAAGCTATATTAGACAGAGAGACCCCTCTCTGGGTCTTGGAGGGCTAGATCCAAGACTCGAAGTGGTTCTGATGTTGCCTCTGTGATTGCATTTTCAGCCTTGGGCAAATTACAGAGTGCTAACAAATTCTACATTGATATAACATTTGAAGAAAAATGATTATAATTACGCTATTACTGATTCACCCCCCCTCTCAGTAATCCAATAGGAATCCACCGGAAGAAGAACTAGTGAAGGTTGAAGTAGTCAGTTATAATGAGGGGTAGAAGGTGCATATCCTAAAAGAGCTGGCAATATTTCCCAATAGCCACACAAAATCTGACCAAGGTGCGATTGCAACCCACAACTGCCACCTGGGTAGATATCCTATGTTTGGCCACTAAGTACCTCGGTCAAAGCGTGGCATTTATATTTTCGGCCTAAAAAAAGGGTCACGGGCTGGATACCCTCACAAGAGTTGGGTGACTCAAAGATGGATGCACAGAACAGCCAGACCTTGGACTTCGACCCTTCATGGGTATTTTCCTGCCTTATGGTATAGGAACACTTGACTTGGAGGATTTAAAGGATCCCTATTATCAACTTCTATTGTTTCAAAATGGGGGAACCTGATAATGGGGGTTTATTTGGATGCCTACCCTTGAGATCCTACCTAGACTAAAACATTTCTTTAGGAACCTCCTGTGGAGGAAAAATTTAGTGCGTTCTTAGAAAATTTTTAGATGGAGTGGGATGAGAGATTGGGTTCATGGACCAACCTAATTCGAATTAAATTGGTGTCGAAAATTTCCAAATAAGTAGTTGGATCTTTTAGAGTTCCTTTGAAGTACTTTATGGGTACTTAAAAAGAAATCTTACTTCGACCTCCACTATTCTAATAGAAATAATGTGTGTGATGAGTGAATTTGTGTGCAAGAAAGTGAAAAGTGTGAAAAATATTTTTAATAAGTTAAGTGTAAGATTGTAGCATGTGGACTTCTTGTGGTCCTTACAAATCTTCTTACCTAGATTATAGTGTTTCTTTGGTACAACCTTGTAGAATATTTAAAGCCTTATAGAACTAGCAATGTGGACATATGGGTCCTTTCTTGATCCTTTAAACTTCCTAGAATGTTGTCTATACTAGAATTTTTTTTGAAACTATCTTAGGATTGTAGACATGTGGGCATGTATGGGCCCTTACTTGATCTTTTAAATTTTCCTAGAGTGTTTTTTAGACTATGAAATCTTTTAGAAACTATCCTAAGATTGTAAACATGTGGGAATGTATGGGCCCTTACAAAGCTTTAAGATAATTTTCAAAACTAAGAGGTACCCTAGGGGAGTTTTTTCCTCTCCTAATGATTTTTAAGGGAGATGGAAATTTCCTTTCAACCACCTTTTTTTATTTTCAAGATCACACTTGGGTGCGGGGGAAGAGCATACTTGGGGATTAAGATTGATTTCTAGTCCCAAATTATTAGATTGTGTTTGAAAAAGAAATAATCTTAACTCAAAGTTTTAAATGCCAAATGAGCCATCAATGTGGCAACAAAGAAAAGAGAAGAATTGTGATTGTTTTTACCCCTATGTGCTTATGTTATCTAACCTTCCTTATAACAAAGGAATCTAAGTGAAATGTGATTGCTTTAAAAAGTGCAAGAAATTAAAATTTGAAGTCAATGGGAACTCAAACCACTCATAAAACCCTTACAATTTTCCAAAAAATGAACTTGTGCACGAGATGTAGTTTTGTCAATTGCACTAAGTGCACAGAATCTGCATAATGCACAGGTTTATGAAGGATCTTATGTGCACAAAGTGAAAAATGTGTGTCTGTGTGCTTCAAAAGATGTGCACTTCCTATCACACGTCGGGAAAGAAATTTCAAAACAAAGTTCTCTTTCCTTAGCTTTGAATTCTAACTTTGGAAGACTGGATTAGGCCGGTTTTGGTACTCACATATCCAAACCATTAGAAAGAAGTGCCATCAAGAATTAAATAGGGAGGAATTTGATTCAAAATCCCCAGTATGGTCGCCAATATGTTGTGCTAGTTTTGGTCCATGGGTGAGAAAAAACACAACACTTATTTGTCTAGTTAAGTAAGCTAAACAAGACAAAGGTTTTTGAGTTGATTAGATAACCAAATACACATGAAACAAGGAAATAAATAAATAAAAGAAATAAAATTTAGAGAAGCTTGCAAGAACTAGAACAACGAAACTAAAAAAATGACAATCATATAGCTACCAATGGATCAATGAATTGATAGGCTATCACCGGAGAGAAAGGCGACGACTTATGAATCCCCTCTTCCTCCTTGGGAGGGATCTTGAGTTCCCTAATAGAGAGATCTTCTCTTCATAGAATGGAAAGTAACAATGGTGAAGAAATACAATGCCAATCCTCTTAATAGGTGACTGGAATGGCCCTTGCTATAGTGCTTGAATTATTCAAAGAGAAAAGAGGATTCTCCAAGAAGAATTCTTGCAGCATAACAATACCTTGAAGTCCTTATTTTCTTAGCACACTCATGGCATATAGTTATAGTTTCCATTCATAGAAAGATATAATTGGTTCATGATGTGAACAAGGGGATGTATAGGGCACTTCCTATCCCTTGAGCAACCTCCAAGTTAGATTTCACTCAGATCTGAGTGTCAAATAATGTTGGAAGTCGGACTAGAAGTGGTTGAGAGCCCGACAAGATTCATAAATGCATCGTTCATGATAAGTGTGTGGGTTTTCTGGTAGACCGTCGTGCATCTTGTGCATTCTACGCACAATGTTCACCTAGGGTTGTGTTAGCCTGTGCATTCTCCGAACAGTGCACGTGCTTCTTTTGGTGAATTTGCGCACTTTGATTTGTGAACCAAGTATATAGTTTTATACCCTTTTGATGGATTTTGATCCTGTAGGGGTACTAATTGCTGCTGGAAATCATGTTTTTCTTCAACCATTTTTTGTAATGCTGCGAACGATTTTTTGGTGATAACACATCTGATCTAGCGACAACGTTATATGGAACTAACGTGGCATGACATATGGCACTACACATGGAAGATACCAGAAACCATTTTCATTTTATGTCATGGTCATGATGTGAATGTTGTTGTGGCTCTTACATGATATCTATGTGATTTTTGTCATGGCATCACCATCGGGTGATCATCCCACTAGCCCCCTGGGTGTTTCAACACTGCACCTTCACCATCTACCTCGATCTAGTATGTTATTGGGTTATCATGCCACTGGCCCACCAAGCCCGTGGAATCTTTGACCTCATTCAACGTCATGCCGATATGGAACCTTGCCATCCATGTTCCTTCCATTGGGTATATTGTCCTAACGAGCCATCAGGCCCCCGAAAATTCAACCATGCAACTTCAATATTTCTCTCCAAAATATGATATGTGATATGACATGGCATAGTACTGGCCTGATAGGTGGCATTGTTCACACACCATGATGAATCGACACTTGACATGTGGCACTATCCTAACAAATTTCATGGTTGTATTATGGAGCTGTAGTGGATTTGACATGGAATCCCTCTACATCTATGGTACTAATTTAGCATGGTTGGCACTGATGTGGCATTAAGATAACCCTTCATGTATCATTCCACTGCCCCCCCAGGATGTTCATTGTACTTACACTCAACTTTCTTCTAATCTTTTGATATCTAATGTGCCAATATTAGATCACCAGGCCACCAGGTTATCGACCCATTGGGCACTTAGGACTTCAACGCTTCGTTTTTCCTCCAATATCTCAATCTAGTATGCTGGGCCCCATGGCCAAAAGGTAAGTTTTTACACAGGATCCAACATCCCCGTTACCTATCAAACTTCTTTGATACCAGAATGTAACCTTACCCAGGTTACCAAACTACTCTGATACCAATATTGTAACATCCCCATTACCAAATTTCTCAGATACCAATACTGTACAATTACCTAGACTACTACTAAACAATGATAATCTGAAATCCAATGCACAGATTCTACTCTATAACAAGCAAGATACTCCGAAAATCCATCTGTAAATGAGTAAGATTCTTTCCCCGCAACCTGTTTTAGCACCTCATCAGTAAAAGGTGTTGGAAAATGGTCATGTACACAATCAAAGTTAAGGCTTCTGTATTCTACAAAGACCCTAATATCCTATGTACCTTTCTTTCTCTGGATGACTATTGGACTGGCCCATTTTGCTTCCTCCACTACAAAAATAAGTCCATCTTCTAGCATCTTATCTATTTTCCTCTTAACCTTCTCTTTCACTCTGGGGTTAAGGAGGTATGGTCTATGCCTTACATGATTAGATCCTGGTTTTCATTCAATTTTCATCTCTCCCATAACTCCTTTAATACCTTTTAACTATGAAAATGTCTTTGGGAACAAATCCTCATATTCTCGCAACAAACTCTATATTTCTTGACTAGTTTTCTCATCCCAGTAATATCCCACCATAGCTATATTAGGTTTCTCTGTGGTCACTATATTGACTTTCCGAAACTTCAATGGGTGATTATAAGAACTATCAATCTGACTGGGCATGATGTTCTAGATTTATCTTCTCCCTTATGTCTCTTTAATGGCTAAGTTCCTCAATTTTTATAACTCATCTGGGCTTTCCAAATCCATCTCAATCTTATAACATTCTATAGGTCTCTTTTCCAAGTTTAGGTGAAGATTACACTGAAGTTATATGCTATTCTTTGCACATATCACTAGGTTTGATTCCTATTTACTATTTCTTGTAAACATAAATGCTTTGATTCTTTGCAGGACTATTTCAAGCTCAAGGTACTTACTTGTAAACAAAAAGTCCTTGAAAAAGTGATCTGCCAATGTTTTCCAGTCGTTGGTTTGTCTTCTGGTTTCTTCATGCATGTACCAAGATTTCAGGATTGGACCTAGTGAGTGGGGAAATATTTGAACCCATAAGCGAGATGGTATTTCCACAACTTGCCACTGTGTCACACATTGTTCAATATGTACTTTAGGATCAGACTCTTCATTGAATAGTTGCACAACTTGGAAATCTATTCACATCCCTAATTCCAGCTACTCCTTATATTGAAATCTATATTTGATAGCTTGATTTAAATCGTCCCAATTTTTTAGTAAGGCTTTATGATTGGCCCACCATCTAGGAGGGGTGTCTTGGAGGGATAAATATGGTACTGAGATCCTTTGATACTCCATTACCTTTTCTTCCATGATGAGAAGAAAACTATCAAGTCCTGAGGTACCATCATAGGTTTAGTTTTCTCTAACCTCTATTACAACCTATCTAACTGCTCTGACAATTGTGCATCTTCTTGAAAATCTTTCGTATGAGCCTTGTTGCCAACTGTCAAATGCTAGTTCTGAATATTCATTCACTGATTGTATACTCCTCCAAATTATTCATCCATCAACAATAGTGTAATATCCCTCGACCAAACCCAATTTTAAATGTAATGTAAGTGTACTTAAGCTGGTGAGATGTTTTGACATCATTTTTTAATGCACCTTTTATGGCATAGTGCACACATGTACTGCGCAGTAAAATGATGTAGTGTGCACATTCCCGGATACCGTGTGCAGTAACTAAAGTGTGTGCAGTATGGAGGTCAGTGAGCCTTGTGTATATGATATGTGTTATAGGCTGGTGCACCTATTTTATATGTCTCATGATTAATATAAAATACCTCACTGGGTGCAGACCAACCATGATAAAAGAGATGGGGGACTGAACTCGACCAGTTAGGGAAAGAGAGGGCCAAAATTTAAGGGAAAGGGCTAAGCTAAAGAGCTTAAGCCAAAAAGGAATATTATATTAATATTTATTAAAAAGATAAACTATGGATAATTATTTTATCCTAAGTTCTAAAGTTGGGGACAAGTGGACCAAAGTAGCTTCCAACATGACAAGTGTCAATTTGGGGACATGCATACATATCGTGGGGACTTAGCTCATTTGGACACCTTCACCATCATTCTTACAATCATCTCTCCCATGATTCCTTCCATCATCCAATCATCTAGTCAATGATTCCATGACCATTTCACACACACAGTCCGTTATCCTTCAGACATTCATTTCATTGTATCTGAGCCTGTTTCCATAACCATTTTCGGTTGGTGTACCTGGTTAGCTTGGGAGCGGGATTGAAGAAGTGGGTTTTCAGGCTTGTGGGAAATTGAGGAGGCAGGTTGTCAGGCTCGTGAGCAATTCTCCAAGCGAGAGAATTGTTGGGAATCGATTTGTTGAAGGTGATAAACTACAACTACAGTGCTCTGAGACTTCCTGTCCGGCCTGTTGCTGAAGCCCTAGAAGGGAAGTGGGGCAGTTGAAGGACTGTTGAGCAGAGAAGGGGAACACTTCCTTGGGTGGGATAGGCATGTGGGGAATGAGAGGTTGTAGGCTGTTAGTTGAGTTAGCACCTGAGATAGAGTCTTTGTTGTTGTCTATGAGCCTTTAGCCTGGTTAGGAATCCCTTTACCCAGGTGGAGTTTAGTCCCATCTCAGGGGTGAATCACTGTTGACAGTGATGAATAGTGTAGTCTAATGCTAGGAGGTTCGTGGATAGTTTGTATGAAGTTGGTTCTTTCCAAGATAAGTACCAATCATATGATAAATTTACATACCACATTGTTATTTACGTTATTATGTTACAGATGATCATATATGTGATTATAACTATCTGTATGTTTATGGGTATTTCCCTGTATATGTTGCAAATATGTGTTTACTATTATTTCAGTATGAAATCATTTATTTATATAATGTAATTATTTTTTTATGTTTATATGTAAAGCTTCTGCAAGAGTGTTGTATGTATATGTTATAATTGCATGCAGTTTGAAGAGAAAATTTATGTGGCATAGCTCAATTTAATACTGTGTATGTTACAGTATGTTCCGCAGTGAGAGAACGAAAGTGTTCCCTCATGTAGCGTGGCCTGGTCATGGGTGGCTGGGGATGTTACAATATGGTATCAGAGCTTCAGTTCCAACACTGAGCCTGGATGGGCTGGAAAGGTTCAATTGAAGTGAATATTCACAGAATATTAATTTCAAAGTGACCAAATTTCAAATCACAGAGTGTCCATGGTAAATTTTGGCACCACCCGAAAAATTTTGGCGTGCAGGTGTGCATGGTAAATTGTGGCACCACATTGAAGATTATTGTGTGTGGATGCATGCGCTAAATTTAGCATTGCACGATGAGCACACACATAGTAATGTGCAAGTGGGGTGTGCAAGTATTGCAAAACACAGAGGAGTTTGGTTGGTGCGTGCATAGTATGAGTATAAGTTGTCTTGTGACAGTGTATTCAATGGTGCGCATAGATTATTGTGCACGGTGGGGCATATTGAACTTTGGCATGATGACATTCATAGGGAGAAATGCATGTGGAATATCGGTGCGTGATACCAAAATCGTGCGCAGTGGATATTGGTGCATAAGGCAAAAGTAGTGTGCCCAAGTTATTGGCATGATGGAGAAGAAATGAATAGTGGATATAGGTGTGTGAAAGCACGATTTACCTTGTGGTGTTGTTGTGCATGATACATATGGGTGTACGGGTTGAATGTTTGTGCATGTGAAGTCTTTTGGAAGGCGATGAGTCTGAGTTTAATAGAACATTTGCATGGTATTAGAGGAAAAAGAAACACACAACCGCATCATAGCATTATTTAAAATGAATTCAGAGTTGGTTTGAGAAGAAATAAATATAATCTAAATTGCTAAGCCGAGAGAATCTCAGAAATGATTTCTGAGTTTTATATTCCTCTGATTCAGACAAATGGAAGTGAAATATAAGCTTACAAGAAAAGAATACTATGAAAGAAAACAAGACTCATAACACCACTAGTTAGAATCTTGTAATAAACAATCCAAAATCTTCTTTTGCATTTATATAATTGTATTAATTCCAAAATTACAAAAAGGGAATGATAACAATTATCCTATTGTAAAGGGACCATTTAAGAATAGGCCTATCATCTCTGGGGCCCCTTACCTCTGCTACCGGCTATCCAAAATTCGCTGAAATATACTTAATTTTAGTTGAGGACTCATTTCAGCTTAGCGGTCTCCTCCTTTAAAGAATCTAACCAGACCAGTTCATTCTCTCCAACACTTTCACCTATTTCATCTGTGGATTCCTTCTTTTGCCGCTTGCTGCTTTTTTTCTTAGCAGTTGGCCTACTGATGACTAAATCCTTCATAGTAGGATTCATCCTGACTTCCAACTGTGAGTCTATAGCCGACTCTATGTGGAATTTAGTTTCTAGAATGTGATAAAGTACCCTTTCCTCCTTATTCGTAGGAAAGTCTAGCATGCTGCCTGAATAACTAGTCTCACTGGATTTAGCTTTGTCCATGTACCTCAATTTGTGGATACCAAAATGCTTTTACAGAGAGTAGAAAGTCGATAAATTTGGAGATTACTCCATTTATAGATAAGATGATGCCTCCATACTTGAGGATTGGTAGTTATAGAATCCCAATTATGAAGCACAGACAAAATTACGTACAAATACATTGGGTTTCCATGCTCGGCTAATCCATTTAAAATGATTATCTTTTGAGTTCGTTACATGGTAGTGTTTAGTTGACGTCACATGGATGTGAAGTACCGAACGAGTGAAACTGGGTGATCTGACTAGCCATCGCCTATTCCACGAGTGGTGGTTTTGACATATTGAAACATGTGATACCGCATCTTGGTGAAAGTGGTTTCAGCAAACCACCTTTCCCCAGATGTATCTTTGAAGGCGCCGCACGTCTATGTTCTCAATACTTAGTTCTTATCTAGAATTGTCATGGTGATAACACCAGGAAATCAAAAGAGATAATTCTAATGTATATATTGAACCAAAATGGTTCATATTTTTCATGAATTGTTGAATTGTTAGCCTAATAAGTTTCGATGGCTGCACGTTTTGAAGAATTAACAACAACTAGATAAGATTGGATAAGTGTAGATTCCATAAGAATGGAAGAGGCACAAGGGAATTACAGTCAGCAAGATGAGAGCAGAGGGATGGATGCCCATTTGGGCATTGAAGGAACAAACTCCAATGGACATGTCGAAGAAAGGAATGAAAACATGAATATGGCAGAGACCATTAAAAATTTGCAGAAGGATATCCAAAGTCATAAAGCTGATAATGTAAGGTTTATGAAATCCAAGGAGTAGTAGGATGACTTCAACATGAAGTTATTGGAGGTCTTGAACAAAATATAAAAGAAATTTGTTAGGAAGAGTGGATTAAGAAAATATGGAAGTCACAAGCCTTCGGATGAGAAAAGAAAAGAAAGAAGTGTTAGCAGACACCACCATCACTCCCCAAGGCATTCCAATAAGAGAGCAGGCAACAACTCAAGTCCATCCCCTGTCAAAAGGCATAAGAGGTCTGGGGTGGATGAGCTACGAGGAGAAATGAACAAAATCAAACCTCCTACATTTGATGGTGAGCACAAGAAGGATGAATATGCAGAAACATGGTTGTTGGGCATGAGAAAGTATTTTCAATTGCGTAATTATTCTTCTCATGCAGAAGGTAGAATTGCTATCTATCAATTCAAGGGAAAGGCCTCCATGTGGTGGGATAAAATTGTGTAGGTGTATCACATTAAAGAGAAAAGTGTTACTTGGAGGGAATTCAAGAATTATTTTGAGAAGAAATACTTGACTAAGAGATACCATGACAAGAAAATGAAAGAGTTCTTTGAACTCAATCTTGGAAGTATGACCATAGATGAATATGAGAGAAAGTTTCTAGAACTGCTGAAGTATGTCTCTTTCATCAAGGATGAGATAGTCAAACTTCAAATGTATTTGAGTGGATTACCATCATTCATCAGTGAAAAAATACAATATGATGACCCCAAGACATTGGAAGAGACCATAAGGTGAGCTAAATGTCTATATGATCAGTAGAAAGCAAAGACAACTTTCCAAAAGGCTTAGGAAGACAAAAATAAATTCAAGATGGATCAGAGGAAGAAGGGACCTAAGCCACCATTCTTCAGAAATAATCTACAGGGACAACAAATGGCTAAAGAACCCAAAACGATTGACACATGGAGTCAAAGGCCAAGGCATCCACCTATTCAATGTTGGGGTTGTAAAGGAGATCATAGGTTAAGATATTGTCCTCACAGAGGTGAAAAAGGTAGGGTTGTTAACAATGTACAACAAGTTGAAACAGTGGAGGACATGGGTAGAGATGCGCCAAGGATCTATGTATCCCTGGACAACTAGAAAGCAGAGTATCAGTCCCACATGATTGAAGTGGAAGGTATGATCAACAACCAAACCATTGTTATTTTAATTGATTCATGAGCTAGTCATAGTTATATAGACCCTAAGATGGTGGAAGGTTTGCAATTGCCAAGAAGCAAGCATGTGAAATCTTGGTTGGTGCAAATAACTATAGGAGCTAGAAGAAAAGTTAATGAGATGGTTAAGTCATGCCTCATGGAGATGAATGGACTAAACACCAAGGCAGATTTGAACATCTTGCCTTTAGGTTCCTATGACTATCTAATTGGGATAGATTGGTTGGACCAACATCATACTCTGCTAGACTACCATAACAAAGAATTTACTTGCTTGGTTGAGGAAGGGAAACTAAGGAAAGTGTAGGGAATTCCCAGGGCAGTAACCATTAGAGAAATTTCAGCATTGCAGTTAAAGAAATGTTACAGAAAAGGGTGTCAAATAATTGCAGCTCATTTAGCAGAGACACCTAGAGACAAGGTGCCAAATTTGGAGGATTATGCAGTCCTGGAAGATTTTGAAGATGTGTTCAAGGAGGTACCAGGACTACCCCCAAGGAGAGACATTGATTTCTCTATAAATCTAATGCCTCGAGCAACTCCAGTGTCAAAGACTCCTTACATAATGAGTACACCAGAGTTGAAGGAGTTGCAAATGCATCTTGAATAACTTCTGAAGAAGGGGTATATACACCCAAGTGTGTCACCTTTGGTTTCCCCAATATTGTTTTTGAAAAACAAAGATGGAACATTAAGATTGTGCATTGACTTCAAACAATTGAATAAAGTGACTGTTAAGAACAAGTATCCTCTGCCAAGGATTGATGATCTCTTCGATCAATTGAAGGATGCAAGGATATTTTCAAAGATAGATCTCAGATCAGGATACCATCAGGTAAGGATTAAAGAAGAATATATCAACAAGACTACCTTCAAGACAAGGTATGGTCATTATGAGTTCACATTTGTGCCATTTGGGTTGTCAAATGCACTAGCTGTTTTCATGTGCTTAATGAATGGTGTTTTCTAAGAATATCTGAACAAGTTTGTCATTGTCTTTTTGGATGACATTCTTATATATTCTAAGTCAAAGGAAGAGAAAGAACATAATTTGAGGATGGTGTTGCAAGTATTAATGGAGCATCAGTTGTATGCAAAATTGAGCAAGTGCTCATTTTATTAGAAATGAATTCATTAATTGGAGCATATCATTTCAAAGGATGGGATAGTAGTGGATCCTGAGAAGATAGGGGCCATTAGATAATGGTCAGTGCCGAAGAATGTGATAGGGGTGAGATCATTCATGGGTATTGAAAGATACTACAGAAGATTTATTGAAGGATTCTCAAAGATTTCACACCCAATCACTTCCTTGCAAAGAAAGGGGGTGAAGTTTCAATGGACACTGGATTGCGAAAAGAGTTTCCAACACTTGAAACAATTATTGACAAGTGCTCCAATATTAAGAATTGCAGACCCAAATGAAGACTTCATTGTATGCACAGATGCATGTAATGCAGGACTTGGTGGACTCCTTAGTCAAAATGGGTTTGTTATATGTTATGAATCAAGGAAGTTGAAGGAGCGTGAAAGAAACTATGGCACTCATGATTTGGAATTGGAAGCCATAGTGCATGCCTTGAGGAAATGGAGACACTAACTCATGGGGAAGAGGTTTGAGCTAAGAACAGACCACAATGGTCTGAAATATTCATTTGATCAGCCAAATCTAAATGCTAGGCAAAGTATTTGGTTAGAATTTCTAAGCGAATATGAATTTGATATAAATCATGTCAAGGGGAAAGAGAATAAAGTGGCTGATGCACTCAACATAAGGGTGCATGAACTACATGCTACATCCATTAGCATGTATTAGACTGATATTAAAAGGAAAATTTTGGAGGCTACAAATGTAGATCAGCAATACAGAGAATTTGTAGCAAAGCTACAACAGGGTAAGATGCCAAAAAAGGTGGATAATTATAATTTGGGAATAGATGGAATACTGCTGCACAAGAACATAATTTTTGTTCCAAATGTCCAAGACTTGAAATGTATGATTTTGCATGAAATGCACAATTTCCCATATCCAGGGCACCCTGGATATCAGAAAACCATGGCAGTGATAAAGAGCCATTACCTTTGGATAGGTATGAAGAGAGAGATCGTTAAATATATCGCTAGATGTATGGAATGCTAGAAATTTAAAGTTTAGCATAGGAACCCAACAGGGTTGCTGCAACCTTTGCCAATTCTTGAATGGAAGTGGGAATTAGTGACAATGGATTTTATTACGGGATTTCCCAGAACAGGCAAGCTGCATGATTCGATCATGGTGGTGGTGGACAAGCTTACAAAATCTGCCCATTTTATTCCACTAAAAACTACTCACAAGGCAGTAGATGTTGTTGATATTTTCATGAAGAAAGTGGCACAATTTCACAGAATTCCTAAAACAATTGTGTCCGCCAGAGACCCGAAATTCACCTCGAATTTCTAGAAAGGATTGTTCAAAGGATTTGGAACAAATCTGAACTTTAGTACAACTTATCATCCTGAGTCTGATGGACAGACAGAGAGGGTGAACAGAGTGATAAAAGACATACTGAGAATGTATGTGATGGAAAAACCATCGAAATGGGAAGACTACTTGCACTTGGTAGAATTCACTTACAACAATGGGTATGAGGCATTGTTGAAGATGAGCCCATTTGAAGCACTTTATGGCAGAAAGTGAAATATTGCAGTGAGTTGGGATAATCTAGCTGATAGGGTAGTAGTTGGGCCAGAGTTGCTCAAGGAGATGGAGGACAAAATGATAAAAATTAAGTAGAATTTAAAAGTTGCCCAAGACAGGAAGAAAAGTTATGCCGATAAGAACAAAAACCATAGAGAGTTCAAAGTGGCTGATCATGTTTTCCTGAAAGTGAAAGCTAATAGGAGTTCCCTGAAGCTGGGAAGATGTGCCAAGTTGACAGCCAGATTTTGTGGGCCATTTGAAATCATAGAGAGGATTGGAAGAATTGTTTATATGATTGCATTGTCTGCATTTATGTCTGTTCATAATGTATTCCATGTAGCATTGCTAAAAATATATATACCTGATGCTAATCATTTTATTGATTGGAATGTGACTCAGGTGGAGCAAGAAGCCACTTTTCAAGTGCATCTGGTGCACATTTTGGACCATAAAATCAAGTAGCTCCGAAATCGAGCCATAGGGCTTGTAAAGGTCCAATGGACCTGGTACAGTCCTGAGGATGCTACTTGGGAGAATGAGGATGCAATGCAGATAGAATACCCACATCTTTCTGAGGAATTTTGAAAATTTTGTTGTATATGGGTATATGATGCACTGAGGACAATGCATAAATAAGGGGAGGGGATTGTAATATCCGTCGACCGAACCCAATTGTAAATGTAATGTAAGTGTATTGAAGCCGGTGAGTTGTTTTGACATCATTTTGTAATGCACCTTTCATGGCATAGTGCGCACATGTACTGTGCAGTAAAATGATGTAGTGTGTGTTAGCACATAATCATGTATGGGGTATTTTCGTAGTGGAAGTGTCCCCTTGGGCGAAAGAGAGATTTGGAAAACCCATTTATCCCAAGGTTTAAAGGGTTGGCGCATCATTTTAATGAGCAGGCAGGTTTGGATGATCAATATCTGTCTGCCTAGATCCGCGGCCAAAATTTCATTCCGGACCCACCTCATTGTTCTACCTTTAGCAAAGGGGGGGGGGTTGCCTTCGAAATTGGGCGTGCATCTCTCGACGGTCAAGATTAGGGCACCCGGAACAATGACGCTCAATCGGTTCCAGACCCCCTTTT
>JASDQU010201628.1:0-10828 GCA_032191745.1 Picea mariana | reverse complement strand
AACAAAGAGATACTTGCATGCATTGGTTTTGATATTGGAAATGTTTTCTTTATAATTTGGCATTTGTTAGAATTCTTGTTGAGAATGAAATTGTATGAAATTTTGCATTCTTAAGTGTTTGTTAGTGAAAAAAATGAAACTCTTCTCCTTCCCATAACTAGAAGTTCATTAAAAATAAAATTTCCATCTCACACTTTTCATATTTTTTGGAGTTGAGTACCAAACATCATCAGTTTCACTTTCATTCACCTTTGTGTAACGCACAACCATTAAAATCAATCTAGAATTTTTTTATTTTTAATATCTTTACACCAACAATAGACTAGGATTAGAGCTTTGAAATATGTTGTGAGAATAACTCTCCAAAGAATTCAATACAAACTCAAAATCTTGTGATAAGGAGAGTAAATCCAATTTTCGTATAAGCATAGCTGGGATCCCCCTCTCACACAAGGGTTAATCACGAGGTCATGTTTAGGAGAGCAACAAAGATTATCCCTCTGAGGCTTGACCATTCATAGTAGTACGGTCATATATTGGGGGTTATTCTTGAGGTTCAATTGTCTTCATTTGGTCTCAGAGCTTCGTGAATTCTGAATCTGTTGAGGGTCCTCTGGAGTTTACCAGTCCACTTGTCCTTAGTTCTCTTGAAGGATTTCAGACTTGATATCCTGCCCATATGTTCGGACTCAACTGTCGACTATACTTGCCTAGAGGCTGAATGTGAATCAATATCCTTAGTAGCCACGATATTTAGGGTCCTTACACAAGGTGACGGTGAAGGGAAGTCTTTGTTGTACTTGGAACAAACATTGGCCAAACTCACTTGGGCTCCTTGGAGGGTAACCCACGAGTAAAACTGTGAGGAAGCTTGCACCAAGGTGTAAGTCTGTTAAGAAGGTCTCCAACGTAACTGATCCACCTGCTCATATCCTTTCCCATTTTCACTTTGATCACGCGATGTTGTATTTAATCACCAACTAGTACGTTCCTTGAGAGAAGGCATTGTTTGCTTGTTGGTCTTCTAGATTTTTTTAGCAAGTGTTGTTTGTTTAATTTGAGTTGTCTTAAAAATTGGTATTGTGGCCGATAAAGGTCTTCGTAGATGTTTCCTCCAGAAGGCTACGAACCCTTACCTCCTAACTCACCTGAATACACTTACTGTGAATAGGTTGAGAATCATTCAGACACTGGGAGTGCCACTACTCCTTTGGTAGAAAATCTTGAGAGAGCCTTAGTTATGGTTAAGGAAGGAATCCTTCCTATCAACCCCACTTTGCAAGTGCCTCTCGTTCCACCCCTTGTCCGATTGGATTCCTCAAGTAATGTTATTGTAGAATATTACCCTCACTTACCATCAAGGCCATATAATCATCTAGATATGGAACCGATACAACAAAATTTTAGCGAAGAATAAACCACTCATGTTTGTTCTACTAAAATGGTAGATCCAAAACAAAATCCTATTTGTTTTATTTGGAGGACTCCATCGGGGTGAAATATTTACAAAAAAATTAATTTTATCCAACCTCCTTTTGACCCTCCTCGTGCATCTACCACCGTCGGTGCAAAGGCAGGACCGTCAGGTCAACCCATTAACCATTTTTTTGAACCAACAATCAATATTGCTACCACTTTAGGGAAAGTTCATAGTGAAACATGAGTCGTGTTACCTATCCATGTGAAAAGTACCCTGACGGTTACACCTACTATTCCTCTTCAAGCTATTGTTTTGTATACTCCATAGAACCCTATTGGGACACCTTCGCATCAGAGGATGAAAAACCCTGCCACACACATAAAACCAACTGTGGGACACATCCCTACTAGGGGGAAAACCCCATCTAGTGGATACATACCTACCAGGGGAAAACCGTCCTTCCACACACTTGTGTCGACTAGGGGGAAACCCCCTTTCATCGGTCAAACCCCAGTTGTTACCCAACCGATGGAAGGGGGACAAAAAAATTTCACCAGAAACGCCCCACAATCCCGGGGACAATCCCAAGGAGATACGTTTCATCAACCATATCAGGTAGGTCCATCAAACCCCAACCCACAAGGGGGAATATCGAATCCCAATCCTTCTAGATTACATTATAGACAACCTTTCCTGGGGGTCCCAAATCCCACTTGGGGTCCTCAAGGTCAACAATATTATCCTCCCAAAGGGCCAAATCCTAACCCTCCTCAAGGAAAACCTAGTTACCCTCTTCAAGGGTAGATTGTTTATCCACCTCAATCTAATCAAGCAAACTATCCTCCCTCGGGTTACACTGGTTATCCTCCCCAAGGCCAAATGGGTTTCCCTTCTCCTTTCATGAACATTCCTCAACAAATGAATCCTACCTTTGTTGGTCAAGAACAAAAATATATGGGAGGGCCTGCTGGCTACAACTATCCACCTCAACCATTTTACGACCCCACTAGTGTCCCCATGCCACACCAGTATCATCCTCATTTCAATCAATAGCTACCGTTCTTAGCCACTCTAGATCTACCATATCTTTCAAGATTGAAAAATGATCCCATATTACATTCTCCTTTTTGGCCAGTTATTCCTACTAAATTTCCTTCTGATATCTCGAAATTTAACGATAAACTTGGTGAAGACCCTAATAACCACGTTATGACTTTTTATCTATGGCGTTAATAAAATTCACTAATGGACGATTCTATCTGGTTACATCTTTTACAAAGTACACTTACAGGTTCAACAACCAAATGGTACATTGAGTTACAACACATAACTTTTCAAGATTTTAATTCCCTTGCCATGGATTTTCTCACACACTTTAAATTACCCATATGTTACGAGATTGGTACAAAACTCTTGACCTCCCTTCGTCAAACCAACTCCATACATATATCTAATCATATTCATGAGTGGAGACAATGATGACGGTTGATAAAAGTAACCATTCCTGACCAATTACTGGTTGAATGGTTCACTAAATCTCTTTTACTTACGATTGCTCGTGACGTAGCCATGGGTGGTGTCGTTGCTGAAGAGGAATCCATTTCTCGTGCCTAGAATCTCGACTTGGTTTATTCCTAATACGGTACTTTGTATGAATCGATTTCAAATGCTCCATGTAAGTCAACCGATCCATCAAAACCATCCTCCACTGCTCACGCAGATGGAGTTATCGGTTCCATCAAAACCCAAACTAGTTCAAAATTGTCCGGCCTAAATAATCACTCAGTCTCTGCCCCCACTACTAGATCAACTTCACTCTCACCCAGCTCCACCTTGACTTGAGTATCTGAGGTGAATGCAGTTCAATCTACTTCTCCGCAACAGTCAAGGGGGAAGAATAAAATGAAGATTAAACCGAAGAAAAACAATAATCCAACTGAAAATGAAAAAAACACAAGCACAACCACCTGCTACTGAGAAACAACCGTAGTGAAAACCAAAATTTCCATGTCTTATTTGTGGTGACAATCACTACACACGAGATTGTCCTCATCGCGATGAAGTTGTAAAAAATTTTAAAGGAAATTCTCAACCCGTTGTCTTGACACATCCTTTTCCAGAGTAGCAGTCACTGGTTGCACAACTTCCTGCACCTCCAACAAGAGGTAACAAAAATCATCCTCCTAGTGAGGAAGCTTCATCGAGTGCACACATTTACATGTTTAATGGGATAGATTTGACCACTCATACTACAACATATGACACACCTACGACTAAACCTGATAAGGAAAAAGTAACTAATGGTACTACATCAGATCCACCATCCACCACTGTTACTCCTCCATCTGGGCCGCTCCAGATTGATAAGTCTACCTTTGAATCGATCTTACGTCCACCCAAGAGTTAAATTCGAAAGTTGACTTTCAATCCTAATTCATGTGCTTCTCAAAACTACAACATCACTGAATATTTGGCCCAAGCACCATGTGCTATGTCAGCTCTCGAAGTTCTACAACACTGCCCTAGTCAACGTAGGACTCTCTTGGCAGCCATCAGAGTAATAGATCCCGAGTCATCTAATAATATCATCTTTAACCTGAATAATTTTAAATCACGACTCTCTCACCAACTTGCTTTCCAGATCGATGACGTTGTCCACAATCAACATATTCATTGCACGATCTTGGACGAGGGAGATTCCACATGTGTCATGTCTTTGTCTTGTTGGAAAGGCCTCAAATCACCTGGTCTTAATCAATATCCCACCATGTTACGAGCATTCGATGAGAGAGGATTATGTTCTCATGGACTATTACAATCCTTATCCGTTCAATTGGGAGGCAAGACTGTTTCAATAGATGTTGATGTAGTCGATGCTCCCCTCGATTACAACGTGCTGCTAGGAAGAAGTTGGTTTTATGCTATGACTATTGTCTCTTCCTCGGTGTTTCGATGTGTCCAGTTTCCCCATCAAGGTAAAATTGTGACTATCGTTCAGTTATATTACTTCATCCCCAACACTCGCACTCAAACGACCAACAACATTCATTTTCTGAGATATTCGAAGATCACTTATGAAAGTGTTGGAGTAGGTCTCTTGAAATACTCTTCACTTAATGGTACCTTTCCTACACCTCTTCCTCCCACTACGCAACATATCGCAATGATAAATATGATCTCGACTATGGAACATCAATCCTACAAATCATCTGATCCATGGATCATGCCTATTCCTTTAGAATTTGACGCACTAGGTGACACTGTGCCACTTAGTCTTGAAGAGGATGAATACGACGCTATCCAGTCTACCTCTCCTTCACTTGAAGACCAACATCTATTGTCGTCTACAACTTACTCATTACCATCCTAGTTAGAGTCCCTATCCTCTACTTTCGATTACCTCCTACAAATTTTTCCACCAGATGAATCTATTATGGAAATACTTAGTATCGAGGAGGCACCATGGGATGAAAACTACCATCGTTTGTCCTTTCTTCTAAGTTTGGATGAAATCAAGAAAAATATATCCTCTATATTTCCTAGCAATATCATCGACTTTCCCCAATCTCCAATACTCACTCAAGATACCATCTCCAAGGGGAATTTGGGAAACATCTCTTCCACTATTACTGTTGACATATCAATCAAAGAAGGTATTCTGGAAAACATATATCTAGGCACCAATTTTTCAACTGAATAAGTTGAAACTTACACCGCCTTGTTCAAGGAATTCCACGACATCTTCGCTTGGAGTTACGAAGAAATGCCATGGATCGATCCATCGATTGTTTTGCATGAAATAAAAACTTACCCAGGAGTTAAACTTGTAAGACAAAAAATTCGCCCGGTTCATCCTAATAAAACCGCGACCATAAAGGAAGAAGTCAAAAAATTGTTAAAGTATGATTTTATTTATCCTATCCCTTTGACCGAATGGGTTTCCAACATTGTTTTGGTCGCCAAGAAACAAGGGACCATTCATGTTTGCGTCGATTATCAGGATCTTAATAAGGCATTTCCCAAGGACAATTACCCTACACCCTTTATCGACCAAATTATTGATAATTGTGTCAGAAGCGTCATTTTCTCCTTTATGGATGGATTTTTCGGAGATAACCATATTGACATTCTTCCAACTGATCAACATAAAAAAACCTTCATCTTCCCTTGGGGGACTTTCGCTTATCGGAAATTACCTTTTTTCCTTAAAAAAGTTGGAGGTACTTTTTAGTGGGCCATGTTGTATGCATTCCACGATATCAAAAAAATGGTTGAACCCTACCTCGATGACTTTCCCACTCATCCGTCTCATCGACAAGACCACATTAGTCACCTATGATCCATCTTACCTCGATGTCGGTTTTATAACATCCGTTTGGACCCCCATAAATGCATCTTCATTGTCGAATTAGGAAGACTCCTCGGATTCATAGTCTCCAAAGACGGGATTAGGGTGGATCCCTTAAAGGTCAAAGCCATTCTAGCTTTACCTCCTCCCAACAATCTGACCCAACTGCAAAGTTTGCAAGGGAAGGAAAATTTTCTTCACCGCTTCATTTGCAATTACACTGAAATCAGTAAAGGATTTATGAGATTGTTGCAGAAAGACACCCCTTTCATCTGGGATGAAACTTCTCAATGCTCATTCGATGCTCTTAAGCATGTCTTAACGAACACACCTACTTTTCACCCACCAAATTATGCGAAAGAATATATCCTTTATTTGGATGACTCTACTTCCACTATTTCTATGGTGTTAGTATGTCAAGAGGATGATGATGGCAACGAACATGTGATTTACTATCTGAGTAAGAGTCTATCGGGTCCGGAGCTCCGATATTCGCATGTTGAAAAGTTGGCTCTGGCAATAGTTATTGTCATCCAAAGATTTCACCATTACATATATTACGCACTACCACAGTCATTGCAGACTTGAACCCCATGTACCACATCTTGACTCGTCAAGTACTTGGGGGAAAATATTCCAAATGGATCATTATTCTCCAAGAATTCGATCTCGAGTTTTCCAAATCAAAAGCTAAGAAATCGTTGGCTTTTGTGGAATTGATTTGTGATCTTCCCCATACTGATGAGGATACTGAGCCCAGTGATTCTCTTCCTGATGAATCCATGTTCCTCATTAGTACATCCGATCCTTGGTACATAGATATTATTCTCTATCTCCAAACCCAACGTTTTCAATCGAGCATTTCACATGATGAACGACGTCGCATTCGACACCACTCCAAAAACTACCTCATCATCGACGACACATTGCACCGTCGTGGCATTGATAATGTACTACGACTTTTTTTAACCCACGACGAGGATGAACAAGTGTTAAATTACTATAACCTTGGAGCTTGTGGATATCATCTTTCTAGGATAGCTACAACCCAGAAAATATTATGTACCAGTTATTTTTGGCCTTTTATATTCAAAGATTGCATTCAGTCCATTAAAAAATTGCCCACCCTGTCAAATATTTCAGAAGAAAGCACGTACCCACCCCGCTCCGCTCAATCCCATTGTCTCCATCAACCCCTTTGCAAAATGGGGCATCGATTTTATGCAATGTAAGCCTACCTCGGCCAGGGGCATGATTATATCATCGTTTTCATTGATTACTTCACTAAATGGGTTGAGGCTATGCCTAAATTCCTTAACGATGGTTTCACTGCAACACTTTTCATGTTTAACCACATCATCACTCGATTCAGTGTCCTGCAAGCTATTGTAACTGATCATGGATCACATTTCCATAACTAGATGATGGGTGAATTGCACACCAAGCTGGGTTTTCACCATGAAAACTCATCCCCTTACTATCCTCAAGCGAATCAACAAGTTGAAGCCATCAACAAAGTCTTGAAGAGAATCCTTCAACGCATGGTGGGAACAAACAAAACCTCTTGGCACTTGCAAATCTTCTCTGCACTCTGGTCCTATTTAACTTTAGTGAAAACTGCAACTGGATTCACATTGTTCCAGTTGGTATACGAAATAGAAGCGGTGTTACCAATCGAATGTGAGATCTTCTCATTGAAACTTATCGTAGAAATCCTACCTCACACTTTTGTTGAAGAGGAACGATTCCTATATTTAACTAATTTGGACGAAACTTGTCGCGATGCTTCTCTCATCAACAAGACGTATCAAAAACACATGAAAAATCAATATGATAAATCCATCCAACCTCATGCTTTCGCAGAAGGATATCTAGTCCTATTCTATGATCAAGATCATGAAAAACTGGGGGCAGGAAAGTTAGAACCCATGTGGCATGGCCCTTACATCATAAAACATGTGCTACACAGAGGTGCCTACGATTTAGTAGACTACGATGGAATATCTCTCAGTGAGCCCCGAAATGGGCTTTACCTCAAGAAGCACTATGCATAGAATATCTCACATGTATGCTTGTACGTTACTGTACTATATACTCTTGACTTGGTGTGTCTTTTCTTTTGTGTGCACGAGTTTTGTCCCAAATGCTTACACTTTTCTTTGTGATTGAATGCGCATATGACATCACCCTTTCCCATCTATTTTGGGTTTGCGGATGGTGCTAGTTGACATACCCAGAACATTTCTTATGCATCTTAGGTCATCTACCACTCTAGCAAGTTAATGAGTTCGAGAGGAATTTTCCTCGGATTTGCGACCAATAATGTGGCAGAATATCATGCCATCATCAGACTTTTAATTGAAGCCTCCTCTCTAGGTATAACTCAATTGATTATCAACCTCAACTCTCAACTTGTGGTCTATCAACTTAATCATGAGTACGTCGTTCACAACTCGGTTTTACTACGTCTCCACCTAAGGTTTGCCGTCTCGAAAGATCGTTTGAGTTTCTCCAATACAGACACATATTGAGAGAACTCAATACAAATTTGGATTCATTAGCAAATTACATGTTGGATTCGTATCGTGCGCATAGATAAAACATTTGAATCATAAATCATATGTACAAAAACATCACATAAACACACAAAATCACAACATAGGTAGCTGCAAAACTCGTATTATATATGTGTGTGTGTGTGTGATAGCAAAAAAAAATTAATTACATCATACAAAAGTACATAACGAGGAAAAACTTGGGAGAATTATGGAAGCCGGTAAGCTTGGAAGAATTGTGTACATACAAAAGTACATAAGCCGGTAAGCTTGGAAGAATTATGGAATGTGTTAAAAAATTTTAAGGTTGATAAGAGCCCAGGCCCTGATGGTTGGATGGTGGAATTTTTTGTCCACTTCTTTGATCTTGTAGGAGAAGATTTACTGAAAATGGTTGAAGAGATGAGGTAGAAAGGTAAGATCTCGGGTGGCCTGAACTCGACATTCATTGCATTAATTCCCAAAGTTAATAAACCTCTCACTTTTGGGGATTATAGGTTGATCTCCTTATGTAACCTTTGCTATAAAATAATCTCAAAAATTATAGCAAATAGGATCATGCCTTTCTTATCCGGTATGATCTCGGAGGAGCATCTTGGTTTTTTAAAGGGGCGCCATATTCAGGATGCTATTGGAATTGTACATGAATGTATGCACAACATAAGAAACAAGAAGTTAAAGGCATTAGTATTAAAACTGGATCTTCAAAAAGCTTATGATTGTGTCAGCTGGGATCTATTGAGGATGATCCTTATTCAAGTCAGTTTGGGCACAAAAATGACAAACTGGATCATGAGTTGTGTGGACTCAACTACTTTCGCCATTCTAATAAATGGAGAGGCTACAGACTTCTTTAAAGGTGGAAGAGGCTTGAGACAAGGCTATCCATTGTCTCCTTTACTCTTTATTCTGGTTATGGAGGGACTAAGCATTTTACTAAAGGAGAGTCAATGAGAAGGGAAACTGAGAGGCATCCAGGTCTCTAGAACAATCAAAATCCTACATATCTTATTTGTTGATGACGTTATTATTATGTCCAAGGCTACTTTACAGGAATGGTGGGAGATCGACAAGGTATTAAAATTGTTTTGTTCAGCATCAGGTTTAATGATAAATATTACAAAATCAACTTTCCATCAAGCAGGGTTATCAGAGTTGGAGTTATCTCCTTTCAAATCTTTGTTCCCATACAATTTTTCAGAGCTAGCAATCGGCTTTAAATATCTTGGTTTTTTCTTAAAGTCTGGTATCTAACGTATTGCGGATTGGTATTGGTTGATTCTGAAGATGGAAAAGAAGATTTATAACTGGTGCTATCGCTAGTTATCCTTGGGGGGCAGACTCACACTACTAAAAGCTGTATTAGCGAGTCAATCGGTATATTGGCTTTCCCTAGCGATTATTCCTAATTCTTTTTTGAATTCATTGTGAAAATTAATGATAATCTCTCTTTGGAGTGGGAATCATGACTCAAAACACTTCCATCTTTGCAAGCGGGAACTGATTTCATTACCAAAGCGCCACGGGGGATGGGGTCTTCAAAATATCATGGACTTTAAACAGGCAATGGCTGCAAACTCTCTTTGGAGGGTACTAACTTGCTCAAACATCTGGCACAGGGTAATAAAAGATAAGTATTTACCTCACACTACTTTAATAAATTGGTTCAAATAATTATCATTTCAGTAACGGTCCTCTTCATGCATCTAGGGAGGTCTCATAAAATCTATTCACTTAATCTTTCATTGACTGAGCTGGAACCTTGGTTCAGGTCATCTCATTGAACTAGGGAGAGATAGGATACTTGGTATGGGGGAGAAATCATTACTTTTTGAAAATTTGATCCATGTGTTGGTTGTGGAGCCTGATTATATTCCTGATTCAGAGTTCCTTGCTTTCAGCCGTGTTTATAACCCATGAAGACTTTACACCCCAGAAGTATGTACACTCTTCCACGTGGGGGAGTACAAAGGGGGGGTACCCCCTTTGCGGGGTCCGGGGGAGCTATCCCCCCTGCTGGGGGGTTCAGGGGAAAGACGGCCCCTGGTGGGGGTTCGGGGGTAACATCCCCTGAAGGGGGTTCGGGGGCGAAGCCCTCGAAGGAAAAAATGCCTTGTAAATGTATATTGTAATTTAATTGTAAATCTGGACCGTTCATTATAAGGTCGCAAATCTAATGACAGAAATTATGTTAGGGTTTTTTGCCCTAGAAGGCAACCCTCTGTTATGAGGGAAATGTATTGCGGCTATGCATTATGGCAAGTATTGTATTCTCAAAGAGGAGACTGTGAGAGAAAGAAGAGGAAGTTACAGGGAGTTTTGTTGTAGGTTGTATCCCTTCATTTGCAGGATAATAATAAAGGAAGGACCTAAAAATTTCTCTGGTGGACATAGCCCACACTGGGTGAACCACATAAATATGTGTCTTTATTATATTGTGTATCTTTTGTGTTTTGTTTCTGCATTTGTTTTATTTTATTGCTCCGTGAACCTTTTTTTCTAACA
>JASDQU010201627.1:0-19057 GCA_032191745.1 Picea mariana | reverse complement strand
GGGGGGGGGTCGTGTTGTTTATTTTTCTAATTTTTCTGAAATTTTGGAAGTAATAAATCTACCTTTACTATCGCCATATATACTCATAAAAATAATAAACTCTAATACTAATGAAACATGAAATTTTCACTACCAAAGGTAAGAGGATAACCTGACTTTGGAAACCCCCCAACAAAGTGGATGCGCAGGTTTTTACCTTTTTGTCTTACCGTCTTCTCTCCACCCTCAGGTTGTCCTTAAATACAATCCAAACTCATGAAACCATTCAAACTCAAAATGCTACCTATTACCATTTACAACTCCCCGACAATGGCGCCAAAATGTTGGTGTATATATATGATTAATATATTTCACTCATTTATATGTCAATCCAAGATTCGTAATCAAAAGAGTTGTTCCACCATATGTGGCGAAAACAAATAACCTATCTATTTCTGTTGTATCTAGCTCAATCAGGAAATAATTAATAACATAACACTCTATTTTTGGGATATCTGAATACTTCACACAACTTCAAACTCAAAAGATAAAGCTTATAGTAAAACTCTCAAACAAACACTCAATTGAAAAGGTTCTTACTTAGATAACAAGTTTGTTGATTATAGGTTCATGAAATGAAGAGATGAACTAAGATCTTGCTTCTTGTAGCAATTGAAATAGCAATTAGAAATTCACTTTATTCACTCATAGAAATAAACCAATCATAACCCTATCAGTTCCAATCAAACCTTCTTCAATATAGGAAACAATCAATATGATTGAAAAACTTCATTACATAGAGCATGAAGGTGAGAGATGAAGTCTTATTGTTCTTGTACCTACTGAGAACAACACAATCATAAATTCAAAATGATAACCATTGCTTATTTAACAATCCCAAACATCTATCCAACTCTTGTTAACTAAATATCAATCTGCAGAAATGAAAGTAGAATTATCTACTATGCTCAATATAACCATTCATTCACACTAATTCAAAATCAAATAAATCTATATTATACCTAAGAAATTTTATTCACTTAGAATTATTTGCAACACACAACTATTATGTTTTCACACTCACACAATTAACTTACAACACAGAAAGACATATACAGGGAGGCTTACCTTGGTTGGGGCGGTGGGCCCTTGTCGTACCAACAATGTACCTCTAAAGAAATTATAGACTAATACACTTTAGTCATACTCGTGAATTTCACAAAATAGCATTTGCATTCCTTCAATTGATCGAGTGAATCAGAAGTTCAACATTTCATTTCCGAGAATAACAATGTATATCATTCTCTACTTGCTTATCTATCATCTACACAACATCCCTTTTAAAGAAGGTTAGCTTTTATAACCAAGGTCTGAGGATAATTATCATTTTTTTTCAAAATATTACAATTGGTGAATTATATCGTATATCAAGGAATGGACTTCATCCTCATGACACAAAGTGCATGAGTGATGAAGTCTATCGTGATCTCCAAACTATCCAAGGATACTTCCATCCAACTAATTTCTTGAAATCATCACCAACATACTCATTCAAAAACGTTAATCCTGTAGACATGGGTTTAGTACCGAACTAGCACAGTAATAGATCTGGGTACTAGACCAACACAATGGTGGTACCGGAATAGGCACAGAGTTAGTACCGGAATAGGTGCAGAATTGGTACTAGAATAGGCGTAGAGCTGGTACCGGATCAGGCGGAGTACTGAATCGGGCGGTAGTACCAGATCAGTTGGGTGTTTCAGTACTAGACCAACGGTAGTACCGGATGAAGTGATGCCTTGTCATGAAGCTACTAAATAATAGTTAAAGTAATTACGAGCATAAATAATCAACCATTTAATCCCAATTAATCAATAAAATCAAACAAATCATGTTTTAACATTGCTTACCTCTCTATGCATATGGACAAGGTCACAAAGTAGGTTTGTGGAGGAAATGGACAACATATACACATGTCAGAGGTAAAATTGTCTCAGATAGAGGATAATATAGGGTAATAGAGGTGTCAAAATGGAGACTCAACACCCACTACCATTTTTTAACTATGGCGGCTCTTCTCTGGTTGTTCCCCCATCTTTCAAAGAACCCATTCCCCTTCTTAGGTCATGAACCTGCCCCAAGAATGCCCCACCCCAAGTGCATATGTTTAGGGTTCCATCTCACTCAAGGGAACAATTAGAATCCCCTCTTCCACCAAAATGAATTTGATTCACAAGGGAATTTCCCTCAATGGTCTTTTGCACACACCTTTATTGAATATCGCTTCTTCTCGTGAAAATATTGATGATTCTTCACTGAAAACTAAATGATATAGGCCTCCAGAGTCATGTTGACCTAGAAATCCATTACTCAAGGAATCTGATGATCCAGATGATGAAGCTATGCTAGCTTCTCTGTATCCCAAGTACATATTTTCTTGACATGTTCTTTGAAATCGAGAGCTTCCTGTAGCCAATCTACCGAATGGAACAACTCTTTCAGGAATTTTACGTAGAAGATGTCATACTGGTCACGATATTTCCGAGTAGAATACAAAGTCTCTTACGACATTCCAGTTCAAATTTCATAGCTCCGCTTTCTTTCATATGAATGCATCACACTTGCATTCCCACCACTACTGAACATCATATCTGTGGATCTAAGGAAGCATCCTCCTTACAAGTTCCCTTTAAAACCAAGGTCCTGACAATAGAACCATTTTGTTGGCACAAACTTTTCAGACCAGGGTCCTCTTCAGGTTTCCAACAAAAGGGTGCTAATGTAGTCTAGTGCGCTGGCATTCATCTTCCCAAAAGGGAAGAAGTCTCACCTAAAGCATGATCGAGACATGAGAATTAGGGAAGGGTAAGAATAATGCTTAGTATAATCTACAAGTTATCAATATTACTACCATTCTTGAGCAGCATAGATTAACCATATTAGAATTTTTAACACCCCATAACCCAAGACAAAAGAGCAGAGTTGCACAGAACATCATAAATAAATATAGAAGCATCATGCATAATAGACATAACATAATATCATTCTATGGACACATAAATCATCATAGACAAGGGTCTTCTTTTAAATTTTATCTCCATCAACATTCTATTATAACGGAGTCGTTACTCAAAATACATGCATAGCTTATATCAATCATATACAAATTCATACCAGAGAGAACCAACAAGTACATCTCAAAATAGTACCAAACAAGATCTTATTCTTTCCAACCCCTTGCTCTTACTACCTCTACAGTAATACAAGAATAGTTCTCATTATATTCCCGACCTGTCTCAAAAAACCAATTCTTACTACTCAACTCTCTTTTTTCCAACTCGATTACAATCCTCTTCTTTTCCATCTTGAGAACCCATGAGCTCTCTCCTCTTCTTTATTATGTTTTAACTGCTCCTCCCAAATCTGTTTGTACGCTGACCTCTAACCATTTTCTATTCCAACGCCTTTCTTTTGTGCGCTCTTTCGCTCAACCTTCTTTTCCTTGCTTTGCATGGTTGTATGACTCCGTGGTAGCTTGCACAACTTCTATGAATAAAAAAGAAGGGCCCACCAATGTACATAACAAATTTAAAAGATATAATTATAGAGGATGTTGCAACAGATCAACATTATGTGCAAGTTAAAGAAAACTTACAAAACAATAATATACAAAAAAAATATAAGGATTATAAGCTAGAAGAGGATGGAATCCTCTTATATAGTAACAAATTTTATGATCCCAATTCTCGGGAATTGAGAAATTATGTTTTAAAGTAGATGCACAATGTGCCATACACTAGACATCCATGACACCGGAAAACTATTACAACTGTAAGAGGCCAATATTTGTGGTCTGGTATGAAGAGAGATGTTACAGATTATTTGGCCAAATGTGTGGAATTCTAGAGGGTAAAGGCTGAGCATAGACATCTAGCGGGATTGTTGTAGCCATTGCCCATTCCTTAATGGAAACGGGAAGTTGTTACTATCAATTTCATTACCAAATTTCTTAGGACGACAAGGAAACATGATTCGATCATGGTAGTTGAAGACAAGCTTACAAATACTGGACATTTCATTGTGATGAAAGTAACTCATAAGGAAGCCAATATTGCAAAAATATATATGAAATAAATTGCTAGGATACAAGGTGTGCCTAAGGCAATAGTGTCAGACAAAGATCCAAAGTTCACTTCCAATTTTTGGAAAGGGTTGTTTACGGGATTTGGGACAAATTTGAATTTTTGTACAACATATCACACAGAGTCAGATGGGAAGACATAGAGGATTGACCATATATTTGAAGATATGTTGAGAATGTGTGTAATGGACAATCCTTCTAAGTGGGATGACTTTATCCATTTAGTTGATTTTGCTTACAATAATGGGTATCAAGAATCATTGAAGATGAGTCTGTTTGAAGCATTGTATGGTAGAAAATGCAACACACTAGTAAGTTGGGATAACCTAGTAGTCAGAGCTATGATTGGGCTAGAATTGTTAAGCCAAATGGAAGAGTAGATGGTAAAGATTAGGAAGAATCTGAAATTTTCACAAGAGAGAAAAATAGTTATGCCGATAAATTAAGAACAAATAGATAATTCAAAGTGGGAGAGAATGTGTTTTTAAAATTTAAATCCAAGAGAAGCTCACTAAAATTGGGAATTTTCCCAAAGTTGGCAACAAGATACTATAGGAATTTTTAGATCTTATAAAATATAGGGCCAATTGCATACATGCTAGCATTACCTGCATCCATGAGAATTCATAACATGTTCCATGTCTCTTTATTAAAAAAGTATGTACTTGATCCTAATCATGTGATTGATTGGACTATGATCCAAGTGGAAGACAAAGGGGATTTTTGGGTGGAACCAGTGCACATCTTAGACAAAAAAGACAAATTGACCAGGAACAAATACATCGCCATCGGCTTGGAAAATGTTCAATGGACTTGTTATGGTCCCAAAGACACTACATGGGAGCATGAGGAAACCATGCGTGAAGCATGCCCACAATGTTTTGCAAATTTTGAATAAAATTGAATGTACATTTGTACATAGGTGAATGGAGACTCCATTTTGCCAGCTGGAGTTCTTCGAGCCAAAATATGAGATTTCATGTCCAATCGATGTGTAGGTTGAGGGGAAAAGAGAATTGTTGGTTGGAATTGTGGCATGAGTCATTAAGTTGTGTAAGTATCAAGTATTCTGATGTAATATTTTATTTATGGTAATGTGTAAATTGTTTGGTCATGTGCATTGAGGATAGTGCAGTTTGTAGAGGGAGAGGAATGTAACATCCTTGTTTTGAAACCCCAAACCGGTAATATATATTGTAAATGTAATGTATGGCCGAGGGCCAAAGTAATGCAATATGTAAATGATGTATATTGAATATAATAAATAAAATATATCTCCAACTACATATGGATACAGATGAAGATTTGGGGGCTTAGTTTCCACAAGAGAGGGAAGCAATCCAAGGGGGAGAGTTTACCCATGTTTATTAAACCCAAATCCATTTTTTTTTCTAAATTATCCTTACCATGAACCTTCCATTTTTTGTTGATTGTTCTATAGCCCATCATTGAATTCATGTAAGAGGGTGAGTGTGAGAAGTCACATCCCATAGTTATTGAGAACATAAGGGATGAGTACAATTAGCTTGGGGAAGAGTATGAGTCAATCAAGAAATATAAAGAGAGGAAATTTGTATGGATAGAGGGGAAAAATTAGTCATTCATGATTTTGTAGGCAAAACAATTTTTACATGGAGTTTTTTGGACAACAAGGGAGCTTGGAGTGCTGAAGGTTGAAGGAAACTATTGTGGGAAGAGTGTTGAAATTTCATGGGAAGAGAGGTTTCAGGCCTATGAGAAAGATTCCATTCAAAATTTGTCAAGGAAAGCAAACATTTTGTTGGTGTGTGAATTATTGTTGTAGCTGTAGAATTTCTGAGGTCCCAATAAAGAGATTTCATGCCTAGCTTATGCTGGAAACCTTGGAAGGGAGTGGAAAGGCTTGAGGGACTATGCGTAGTGACAGAGGATTCCATCCCTTGGGTTGTGCAGGTTGTGGGGAAGAGAGCTGGTGGGATGGAATTAGTTAAGGGAATTGACTGCTGAGAGGGGGACATTAGCTAGCCTTAGGGACCACCGTCTCTTATGGATTCATAGCCCCAGCTCGAGGTTGACTTGCTATTGAGAACTTGAACAACAAGTCTACGGTTCGAAGGAACGTATGTNTTATTTGCTATGTTTATCTATATTAAATGTTGATATAGTTGCAGTGCATTTTAATCTAATTCTATTTTGGTTAAATGCTAATTGTCGTGAGCAAAATGATGCATTCAAATATCTATATATGTGGTTGAGTGTTGTTGTATGTTGTTTAGTTGTTGTTGTGCATAGTTAAAGTAGTTTCATTTTCGTTTTTAATTAGTATGGACAACTACATGAGTTTGTATTTCATGTTGTGTCTTATTTCCGCATTTAGAATTGATATCATAATTTTTTTTTGGGTCATTTTAGCAATGACATGACCTAGCTTAGGGCTGGGTGCGTTACGAATATCTAGAATTTATGCCAAGATTCAAAGAATTATCATCATTTGTGCCAATTTAATGAATTACTTGAACAATTTGCAAAAAGATATATTTTAAACACCAAAAGGAACTCATTCTTACTAGTAGTTCTTCATTTTGCAATGTTTTTGTTGTTAAAATGTTGTTTCTTATTAAAAAGTTAGAAACTATTTTCATCAAAATTCTTAACTAAGCATACCGACATTAGGGGTTCCACTATTATAATCCCTGACAAGTAATACAATGTCCTTAAAGGAAGCTACCTTTATTAGGTAGTTGAGGTATCCATGTTATAAGTTCACTTCCCTTTTGGGGAGCCTATGCTTGACTCCTATATCTATTATGGTCCTGTATAGGACGTAGGAGAGAAGTAAATTAGAATGGCTATTCACAAATAATTTTTGGATAGTAGCATCCTATTTAAAGTTGCTTTCTATAATTTTTGTATATTTTTTTCAATATGTTTTCTTCTTTATTAAATTCATGTAGTTTAGAACACTTCCCATACATTTTGAATTTCTGACAACAAGAAAAACAATGAACTTCTGAGCATTTTATTTATTTCAACTTGAATACAATTCAAGTAATTATTACCACCACCCACATAGAAAAGTTAAAAGATAACATACAAGAAAATTTAAAATAGCCTTGCATGCCATAAGAGTATTGCAATAAGTAAACAATATTGAAGATGCATTAATACTATAACTATGTCAACTAAAATGACACCTTGCCAAGGAAAAAGGTATTGAACACATAACCAATAATGGAAGAAAAACACATTCGCAAGTCACCAAAATATTTTAGAAAGAGCATGTCAAGAATTTTCTTCAATGCATAATTCAAAAGAAAAATCCAAAAAATTAATACAGAGCATCGATATTGATAAGGATAGGCGCAAAGATAATTTGACTCGATTCAAATCCCAAGCAATAATCGAAAACCAGAGCAAGTGCTTGATGACAGAGCAGAAAATGCAGAGAATAGTCACCAATAGTTACCCACATCATCCGACATAAACACCTGGATTCCAAAGAAACAATCCCAAAGGCATTATAAGCTGGACAACCCATTGCAAAATGAAAAAATAGTTCAACATAGGGCGTGTGTAAATAATAATAAGATATTTCAAACCTATGATGAAATTTTGCATTCTCATAATATTTTATAAGATAAATAGTTTCCATTCATCAACATTGTGAACTATGCTCTTGTATTAAGAATTGATGCCACTGTTTTTGTATTTTGATATGATGATCATTTCAGATTTGCGCTTGATCTCCAAAGAAACTATGTGGGTTTAATTCAAGATAAAATTCAAGTCTACATATTTTTGGGTTCACTAATAAAATTAAGGAACATAGCCATACACATTGCTAACGAGCAATTAACCATTGCAAAAACAAGAATTTGCAATGAACAAAGCCATAAATGCCAAATATAAGAGCACATATATACATTCTAAAATAGAGAATGTAACTTAACTTTTGTAGGGTGTAGAACAACGACTAGTTGAGCGAGTGATTTCTACACAATCATAGGTAATCTGCAGGAGGCACAATCCCCTAGCCAGGCTATGATACTAGCAGGGCAAAGTAGGATCAAATCACTCTAAATAACAGTTTTTTTATAGGTTCAAACCAATAATTTTCATCGCTGGCTTCTTGAGGACAAAGCACCACTAAGGAACCCACATTAGATGCCCCACACAACACAAGGAGCACCTCATTCTTTTTTGTATATTACCTTAGACAAGACTCCTTTTTGTGCTTTTCAACATATGCATAGAAGGACTAGGATGTTATCTCAATATTCAACATAATTCTCCATGATTTCTTGACTTTTCCTTTCGCCTACAAGCTTCAATTCATGGTTGGTTGTGGTTATCATGGGCTTGGCTCTATTTTGTTGTTGTCTAACCTTTAAAAACACTTTTCCACCATTTTTTCTAACAACTCCCCTCTCCTCATTTGAATTTTCCTCATGCTTGATGGTAAAAGAATTCAAACTCAACTTCTATTCCTAGTTCCAAGAATGTACGGGAGACAACTTGTTATATTTTAGGAGTGGTGGTTTGGATTGGGGAATTTCTTTCCTCCACTCTTCATAGCTCATTTTTTATTTGAAATTCAAATTTGAAATGGGTGAGGGTTCAAGGTAACATAAGGTAGATATTTTTAGGCATAAACCCCCCTTATACCCCCTCACCATTCCCCTCTTGTGGTATCATAGCATAGCCCCTACAGTCGTTTAATTTCAACCTTCATTGGTCAATTTTATTAACTACATAAACAAAATACTTACAATATTTATGAGAGAAAAATCAGGATATTACACAAGAGGAAAGAAGAGGAACTATCTAGATGATCCTCAACCTCAAAGGATTTGCTGTTATCATCTAGGACTATAGAGGATTCATAGGAACCTAAGTTATTGTTCAAGGGGAAAGTCCTAACAGAGGTCAAGAAGGAGGTGGAGGAGATAGAGGAGGAAGTCTAATCTAAGAAACAAACCCTTTAGGACAAACATATTCTGCAAGTAGTTGGGGGCTGGGCTAAAGACCCAGTTTATTCAAGGATCAATAAGACTAAGTTTTTTAAATTGGTAGAGACCTATTGGTTCGTAAAAAAATTAATTGCCCAAGATTTGGGTGACACAAGGGTGGAGCTCCAGGATATTCTCCACACAATTATGATTTTCGAGGGAAAGTTTCAAGCCATGTGCAAAGTGGCCTTCGGAATTGACATCTCTATTTCATAGGTTAGAGAGGAGGCATGCACTTCCAAGTAGCATAAGACATCCTCAGGCTTAGAAGGCACTCAAGGAAACCCCATTGTGTTGAATGATGACCCTCAGTCTTATGAAACTGCTTTGAAACAAAGCATGGAGACTGAATTGTTGATTCGAGGATTTCAGAGAGAACATACCTCATTCTCCTCAGGCTTGATGTTTAGTTTGTATTGTCTTTCTTAAATTCTAAGATAGTATGGAAAGTCATAGGCAGTTTAACGATGTTTACAGTCTCTTTTTGCAAATGTTTTTCACAAAACTCTCAAAATATTATCATGAACAATTATGCTGAGTCTCTATTGGTAACGATGCTGGTTTCCTTTGACGCAGAACACTATCAAGAACTGTTGTAAATTTTCTATATACATAATATAATGATTTAGCGATGGTTTTAGTTTTAAAAAAAATGGGAAAAATGTGTATTCCGAAATAATTTGAAATTTTTGTAAATTAGTGTGTGTTTTTTTTATTTTTTATTGTAAATCTATTTGAAAGAGTATAATAAAAAATCTATATTGTAAAATCATATCTAAAATGAATAAAATATTTTGAATTTATTCAAAAATAGGGATACGTTTCTTTAAATCTATTTCATCTTGTTAAGAGACAAACTCTTAGGTTAAGATGCAATCTTTAATTATATAGATAATTTATTTATAATTAGGATCAAATTCAAAGTAAAAATACTTGTAAAAAGTAATCACCTACATTTATCATTAAATATGATGATTGTATCTTTATTGAAAGTATCATATATATTTATAACTTTTGTTTTTTCTTTTGCATAAATCAATAATAGGAAAGTATAACTTTCTATTTGTATTTCTCTTTCTCCCCTTTTCACGATATAATATTGTTTTTCCTTTTGCATAAATAAACAATAAGAAAGTATACCGTTCTAATCGTATTTCTCTTTTTACCCTTTTCACAATATAATATTCTCATTTATAGACAAATACATTATAATGTTGGAGAGAGAACATTCTTCTTTCACTTGATATTATTTTTGATTTGAACTTTTTTTCTTTTAGTGTTATTGATGGTCCTAGGAATAGCAACAATTATTTATTGTACCTTTGGTTTCTTATTTTAGTTGTCAACTCGAGGTTCGTACAAATTTAAGAGGTACTATGCACTGTATGTACAATATGCAATTGTCGGTGGAAAATGTTTGAAAAATGATCAAAGACTAGGCATGTGCAGGGAATCAAATGATATAAAGAAACTCTAAACTAATTGCTTTGAAGGAAACACGCCAATCTGAAAGTATAGTTAAACCAAAGTGCACGAAGAAAACTTATCCTACTGCATCAAAGATTATTGAATCATGCAATTTAATCTGAAGCAAAAGATGTATCTAATATGAAATTACAACAAAGAATTGTTGTGACATCCCTGACCTTAAACCAACAGGCCAGGCCATGCCACCGAATAACTTTCATGCTCTGATACCATTTTGTGACATCCCCGACCTTAAACCAACAGGCTAGGCCATGCCACTGAATAAATTTAATGCTCTGATACCATTTTGTGGCATCCTTGGCCTTAAACTAACAGGCCGGGCCATGCCACCGAATAACTTTAATGAGATGATACCATATAGATTTATATGTATATCTATCGAATGCAATTTAAACAGTTATGACATTTTGGTCATACACCTATTCATGCAGAAACAACATTAAAACATACAAAAAATATATACAGACAATTCTAATAACATTATAACTTGATTTCAAGATACACATCATACAAAGAACAAAGATTTGGTACTTATCTTTTAATATATGACCACCAACTATGTGCAGAACTTTCACGAACCTCCTAGCCTTAGACCATGCTTCTCATCACGCTAAGTAGTGGGTCACCCCGAGTTGGGACTAAACTCTACCGGACAAGGGATTCCTAGGCTTGACAAGGACAATAGGAAAGTCGCACAATTCAACAAGAATGATTTTCTCCCAGGAGCCACTTACGCCCACAACCCATAGACCCTCATTCTCCACATGCCTGTCCCACCCTAGGAGTGTACACTTTCACTATCACAAGTCCATCGACTGTCCACCTCCCTTCCAGGGCTTCAACAATAGGCTAGATCGGAAGTCTCAGAGTACTGTAGCTTCTACGAGACTCCCTCCAGGAGAAATCACTTTCTCAATACATTCTCTCACCTGAAGAGAGTTGCTCATAGGCTTGAAAACCTGCCTCTTCCATACAACTCCTAAGTCTAGCAGGTAACCACCGCATCAAAATTGGGTATGGGATCTGGTAATGACAACAAGCCACACCAGTCCAGAGAAAGTGTGGGTAGCAACAACAAAGGCTAAGGCAGGATATGACTCAGACACTACGCAGTCATGTTGTGCTTCACAGGAAAAACAATTATCTTCATAACATGGGTGTGCAAGTTTCAGAAGTTGCAGAGATTGATGATGGAGGCAATGGCTGGCTATGTCAAGGCTCTCTCTATCTTAGTATGTGCATCAGTGGGGAGTATGGTAGACTTGCGAGAGTGGCGACGATCGCGAGAGTGGTGAGAGAACCCCCAACGAGATGACTTTCCCACCTAAAAAATGCATGTGCCTAGGTTGACACATGTCTTCCTGAAGCTGAATGAGCTCCACTTAACACTCGTTCCCTTTCCCTGGGAACTTAGGACAACATAGGTTATGTCAAACCTTAGCCACAAGGAATTAATAATATAATATTATTACTTTAGAGGTAAGCCCTCTAGCTTAGCCCCTATTCCTAGACACTTAGCCCCTTCCCTTTCCCTACCTAGTGGAGCTTAGTTCCCCATAACTCTTTCTTCATGGTCAGTCTACACACAACGATGTAATTTTATTAATGATGTGAGTGTTTACATATACAAAATCAGGCTCATTGGCCTTAGCATCTGGGCTCTTCGACCTAATAAACACATAATTCTTCCAGCTTATAAACACTTGGCTCACCAACCCATAAACATAATTACAATTCAACAGGGGATCGACCTTGGGGTGTTACAATCCCCTCCCCTTATTTTTGCACTGTCCCCACTGAAACTTATTTACACAACAACAACAAGATTTCCAAAATCTTCAAAAGGATGTGGGTACTCTGCCCACATGGCATATTCATTCTCCCATGTTGCATCCTCGAGACCGTACTAGGCCCACTGAACCTTTACAAGATTTATGACTCGATTTCAGAGTTGCTTGCTCTTCTAGTCCAGTATGTGCACCAACTGCACTTGCAAAGTGCCTTCTTGTTCCACCTGAATCACATTCCAATCAATCACATGATTAGCATTAGGTATATACTTCTTGAGCAATGATACATGAAATACATTATGAATAGTCATGGATGCAGGCAATGAAAGAATGTAATCTACTGGTCCAATCCATTCAAAGATTTCAAACTATCCACAATATATGACTTCCAACTTGGAACAACTTCCCAGCTTCAGGGAACTTCTGTTGGCTTTCACCTTCAAGAAAACATGATCACCCACTTTAAACTGCCTGTGGATTCTACCTTTGTCTGCATAGATTTTCTGCCTTTCTTGGGAAGCCTTCAAATTCTTCTTTATCTTTAACAATTGCTCTTCCATTTCCTTGCGAAACTCTAGCCCAACCACTTCCTTATCAACTGGGTTGTCCCAACTTACTGGGGTGTTTCACTTTCTTCCATAAAGTGCTTCAAATGGGCTCATCTTTAGTGATTCTTGATACCCATTGTTGTAGCAAAATTCTACCAAGTGTAGATAATCTTCCCATTTAGATGGCCTGTTCATCACATACATCCTTATCATATCTTCTATCACTTGATTTAATCTTTTTGTTTGTCCATCTGACTCAGGATGATAGGCTGTGATGAATTTTTGGTTCTTTCCGAACCCCTTGAATAATACTCTCCAAAACTTCAAGGTAAATTTTGGGTCTTTGTCAGACACAATTGTCTTGGGAATACTGTGCAATCGTGCTACTTCCCTTATATAAATATCAACAATGTTATTTTCCTTGTGAGTAGTCTTCAATGGGATAAAATGGGTGGTCTTCATGAGCTTATCTACCACCACCATGATGGAATCATGTTGTTTGTTTGTTCTGGGTAATCCTGTTATGAAATCCATTGTAACCACTTCCCACTTCCACTGAGGGATGGTTAATGGATGTATTAACCTAGCTGGGTGTCTATGACCAGCTTTGACCCTTTGACACTCCATACATCTGGAAATGTACTTTGCAATTTCTTTCTTCATACCTGGCCAATGGTAATGGCTCTTGACTACTGCCACTATTTTCTGGTATCTAGGGTGCCTAGCATAAGGTACATTATGCATTTATTTCAAGATGATACTCCTCAATTCGTGAGAACTGGGTACACAAATTATGTTCTTGTACCGGAGTATTCCATCATCTTCCAATATATAATCTTTAACTTTCTACAGCGTCTTACCTTGCTGTAACTTTGTTACCATCTCCATGTACTGCAAATCTGCTTTTGCATCTTCCAAAATTCTTCCTTTAACATCATTTTGATACATGCTAATGGCTGTAGAATGTAGTTCATGCACTCTCCTGCTGAGTGCATCAACCACTTTGTTCTCCTCTCCTTTGATGTGCTTGATATCAAAGTCATATTCATAGATGAATTCCAACCATCTGCTCTAACTGGCATTCAATGTAGGCTGATCAAACAAATACTTCAGATCATTATGGTCTGTCCTAAGCTCAAACCTCTTTCCGATGAGGTAGTGTCTCCATTTCTTTAAAGTGTGTACAATGGCTGCCAACTCCAAATTGTGAGTGGCGTAGAGATTTTCATGCTCTTTCAATTTCCTGGATTCAAAGCCTATCACTAACCCATTTTGACAGAGGACTCCACCTAGTCCTTCTTTGCATGCATCCGTGAAAACCACAAAATATTCATTCAAATATGCAATCTTCAGAATTGGAGCATTGGTTAACAACTGCTTCAATTGTTGGAATCTCTCTTCACATTCCTATGTCCATTAAAATTTTACCCCTTTTTTCTGCAGGGAAGTGATTGGGTGAGCAATTCTTGAAAATCCTGCAATGAATCTCTTGTAATATCCATCTAAATCCATGAAGGATCTGACTTCTGTCACATTCTTAGGTGTTATCCACCCTTTAATGGCTTCAATCTTTTCGGGGTCTACTGCTATTCCCTCCTCAGATAGTATATGCCCAAAATAGTGGATTCGATTTTGGTAAAATGAGCACTTGATCAATTTGGCATACAACTAATGCTCTCTTAGAACTTGTAACACCATCCTCAAGTGATGCTTGTGCTCTTCCTCTGTCTTGGAATATACAAGGATGTCATACAAAAAGACAATGACAAACTTGTCTAAATATTCTCAAAAAACATCATTCATTAAGCACATGAAAATAGCTGGTGCATTTGATAACCCAAATGGCACCACTGTGAACTCATAATAACCATACCTTGTCCTAAAGGAGGTCTTACTGATATCTTCATCTTTAATCCTTACCTGATGGTATCCTGACCTAAGATCTATCTTCAAAAATATCCTTGCATCCTTCAACTGATCGAAGAGATCATTAATGCTTGGTAAGGGATACTTTTAATTTAAAGTTACTTTATTTAACTGTCCAAATTCAATGGAGAATCTCAAGGTCCCATCTTTCTTCTTTACAAATAACACTGGGGCACCCCAAGGTGACACACTTGAGCATATATACCCCTTCCTCAAAAGTTCTTCCAGTTTCATTTGTATCTCCTTCAGCTCTGGTGCACTCATTCTGTATGGATTATTTGACAATGGAGCTGCTCCAGGCATCAAATTTATAGAGAAATCAATATCTCTCTTTGGGGGTAGCCCTGGTACCTCCTTGAACACATTGCCAAACTCTTTCAGGACTGAATGATCCTTCAATTTGGGAACCTTAACCTTGGGTGCCTTTTCCATATGAGATGAAAATATTTGGAATCCCTTCTTGTAACACTGATCTAGGTGCATACCGGTGGCCACCCACCATTTCCAACTGGCTAAAAACAATTTTCTGGCAATTTTGGTAATTTACTATTTTTAACAGTTTTTAAATTTCGAGGCCATTTGAAGGGCCTAAATGAAGGTTTCTCGGGGTCGATCTTCTCAATTATAGCCAAAGTCTTTGATTGAGCCCCCAAAATGAATCTCCTCGACGATACCATTCCAATGAGATATTGTGCCCCCAAACAAAGATCATATGAAAAAGTTACGACCCCGAGAAGTTGATGTACTACCCAAACGGGGCCCACATGACTTTTGGCGCTTCATCTCCTAGGGTTAGGTTTTTTGGATATCTAGGGTTTGTGACATTTTGGTTTATTGTAAAAAATGGCTTCAGAGCCTCATTGTAATCATCTTCTGGCAAATGAGCGTAGCCGTCACATCTCTTCTCAGAGATAAGCCGCCACCATTCCAGCAAGCTTGTTTTCCGTTGCATTTTACAGTTTCATCTTATTTCCTTATTGAATAGAAAACCAATTTTATTGTATCTCTGTTATTTTTTGTTAAGCATCTTTTAATAATCTGTATTCATTTCGTTCTTTTCATAAAATATGGATCAGTGGTATTAGATAAGTCTTCTCCTTATCATCTTAATGCATGTCCCCAACGAGGTCATGGTACAAAGAATTGGCTCTCGAGCTTGTTTCACTTCAAGAAAAAAGCTCTTGCATGCTCAAGCGACCTCTCATGGAAGGAGAAAATAAAGATGAAGGGATAGGAGATCCTTTCAAAATGTTTCTTGAAGAATTCCTCATGCAATAGAGGAACGAGATGATGGACAGTTTCACGCAAATCCTTCAGTGGCTACCAACATGCGACACATCTTCCTCGAGCAGAGGCACCGTCCCCTTCAAGGTACAAATAAACTTTGATATTCCTATATTTGAAAGTCAGATAGATGCAGATGTTGTAGAAAAGTGGTTGAATCTACTAGAAAGGTATTTTTCTATCCATAACTTTTGGAATAGAGAAAATATTACTTTTGCACTCCTCAAAGTCATTCCCCATGTCGAATATTGGTGGGAAACTTTCTGTGAGCAAAAGGAAACATAGGAAACCTCATTATTTATAGTCACGACCACCTGAGAATCCTTCAAGGATGTTATTAAGGAGCAATACTACTCCGTCGAAAGTTATGATGGATTATATACCAAATTGACCACACTGCAGAAAGAAAGAGACCAAGAAGTGCCAAAGTTCACAAATATCTTCCATACCTTACGCACCAAGATGGGTATCAATATTCAGAGCGACATCTGGTGCTCAAGTATCGCAGTTCTCTTCATAGATATATACCGACCAAAATAGAATTTCTGGACATCTCATCCTTGGGTGCGGCCTATCGATATGCCATCAAAATCGAGCAGAAGCTCAAACAAAAGATGCAGCAATTTGGGCCTGAGAAACCCTCACAGCGAAAGATAGGAAAGGGAGGCCCCAACCCACATAAAAAATGACAGATAAAAGATGGACAGTATCAAGGCAACCAATCCAAGACACAAACAAAGAAGGACACCAGAAAGACAAATAAAGATATCAGGAAGTGGTGCGACTTCCATAAGAGGCCTTGGCATAACACTGCTTATTGCCTCTCAAAGCAGTCGCTAGTGGATGAAGTGAAAGACTCTTAATCAGATGCAGGTTCTGACTCTGATTTAGAACTATAAAGGGGAAGATGGATCATTGACGCGGATCCTAATAACATTGTTGCTACCACCAAGCTCCATCTTTGTGAACCAGACGAGCAAGAAGAAGGTGAGCACCTCTTCCATTCACATATGCGAGTGAAAGGAACCTCGACGCACTTCATCGTTGATAGTGGTAGCGAGAAGAACCTCATCTCAGCAGAGGTCATCATGCAGCTGGCCCTACCAACAATGCTGCACCCACAACCCTACACCATTGCATGGCTCCACCAAGGAAGAGATCTCTGCTTCAACCAACAGTGACGATTGTCGTATGTCATTAAGCCCTTCAAAGACGAGGTATTATGTGATGTTTCTCCTCTCAAAGTTTGTAATGTTATTTTGTGCCAACCTTATTTATGGAAATGTCATGTTGTGTATGAGTCTAGGCCTCATAGTGTTATTATTACTTTGAACAGGAAATTGTACAGGATACCTGAGGCAATCCATCCTAGTGTTATTGCCTTTATCTCTGCCAAGAAATGCAGGGAGGTCATCTCTTAGACTGGGAAATTTGTCTTCTTCGTGATTCCCTCTCAGAGTGAGCAAAAGATCGCAACCACATACAAGGCCTCCGTGACCGATCTCTCCACACAACATAAGAAAGTGGATAAGGTCATGGAAGAATATTCAGATCTATTCTCTTCTCCTATCGGGGTACCTCTGCATTGCCAGGTCAATCATCCCATTGATCTGACCCCAGACACATCGCTACCCAATGGGATAGTATACCACTGCTCTCTATTAGAAAACAAGGAGATCAAGAGGTAGATCCAAGAACTGCTCCACAAGGGGCACATCCGTCCCATCTCATCACCTTGTGGGAGCCTAATCGTGTTGGTAAAGAAGAAATATGAGACCTGGTGACTCTGCATTGATTNGCTATTAGAAAACAAGGAGATCAAGAGGTAGATCCAAGAACTGCTCCACAAGGGGCACATCCGTCCCATCTCATCACCTTGTGGGAGCCTAATCGTGTTGGTAAAGAAGAAATATGAGACCTGGTGACTCTGCATTGATTACTAGGCCCTGAATAAAGTCACAGTCCAAAACCGATACCCAATTCCCCGAATCGACGAACTCATTGATCAACTCATGGGGGCCAAATACTTCAGTAAGATTGATCTGATGTCTGGCTACCACCAAGTCCCAATAGAACAGACAGATGTATGGAAGACCGCCTTCAAGTCAAAATAATGTCTTTTTAAATGGTTGGTCATGCCCTTTAGTTTGAAAAATGCTCCAACAACGTTTATGAGGATGATGGACGATATCCTACGACCTTTCACCAATACTTTTGTAGTCGTGTATTTGAATGACATCCTCATCTACAACCAGACTTGGGCGGAACACTTGCAACATATTCAACAAGTTTTTCACACCTTGCTGCAACACAGACTATATGCAAACTTGGAAAAATGCTCCTTTGGTATGGACAGGTTCCATTACTTAGGCTACATCATTGATCAACATGGTGTTCATGTGGATCTATCCAATATCTAGGTCATCCGTGACCGGTGTTGGGCTCTAAAGATGTCCTAAAAACAACCTCTATGCATCAACCAAAGGTAGGCACTGGCACAAGTGTTTTACTTGTCGCCTACGTAGGTTCTTACCTTCTGTTTTCAATACCCAGCCTCCAGAGATGCAACACTTGTAAAGGAACAACAATCGTAAAGGGAACGATAGTTGTTCTATTCAAAGGAAAAACACGACCTACAAAAGGAACAACAATCAGAACAAAAGGAACATCAGTCGTTACATTGGGCCGAACTAATGTTGAATTAATTGCATTGTAGTATTTACCCAACTATCTAATTTGTCAACCCGGGGTTCATAAACCGACGAAGCACACGCAAAGTATATGGTAGATTGAAGTGAGACTAATCTAATTTGATGTTTAAGCTACAACTGAAATTGAATCATTAATCTAACACACAACTGAAATAGAATCATTAATCTAACACACGACTTGGAATTGAATTAATCTAGTTGC
>JASDQU010201626.1:0-11276 GCA_032191745.1 Picea mariana | reverse complement strand
TTAATTTAAATAATATTTACACATAGAACTGTTTGTCTAATTCATATACATGTTATACAATTTATGAGTTTTAATCTGAACTCACTAAAATCAATGTAAAAATGGATCTTTTGACGAAAGTAGATAAAGAAAGCAAAAATCACTATTTCTTTTTGGTTTGTTTTTATCTCTATTGCATCTATAAAATCAAAATTAAGCTACTATTGAAACAAAATATGTAAACAGTGAAAACCAAACCATATGTAAGAGTTTCTATATTAAACAAGCAATTAAAAGGAACAAACTAACCTATTTATCACTTGAAGAGTATGCATCCGACGTTTGTATGATCATGAATCGTATATCCAGTCTGTCCACGAGACACATTTGTAGTGCACCTTCATGTTGTTTGGAATAAATGCCAAACAGTATATTGACCGTTGTATTTAAATGATAAAACAATAGGATGCAAAATAATAACTGTGATATATGAGACTGCAAGTAATTACACATAAGATAAATCCGACAGTAACGACCCACTTTTAATCGCTCAACAAGATTAAAATAAACCTTATCACTCGAATTGAATGATCATTCACTATTTTCGTATAACTGAAGCATAAAATTGTGAACTGTATGAAAAAAATTATCTTGACGACATAATAATCTGTGAAGACGAAAGCTATGAACAGTCATCAAATTATCAAGATAAACAAATCATAGACAACAACAATATTTACAAATAGCTAAAGCAGAAATGTAAACATATGTTATGTCCAAATTCGAGTATAAGCTGTCCACAACTAGCCCCAGGCCCAGATGTCCTGATTAAAAAAAAATAATGGGTTTTTAAAGACTTCAGAAAGGTAACTGTTTCCTCTTCTGAGATCAAAAATTGATTACAAAAATAAAAGGGGGATATAACCACCCAGATCATACTAAATCCTCTAAAGCTAAGAAAAGGTTTATTTCTGTTTATACAAAAATGTATCAAAGATATGGCTAGCAAGTGTCAAAGATGCTTCAGATCACTTGATAACCATGAACTCCTGGATATCCTGAAAAGAAAAGGAAAAATAGAGAGATTTAGATATATTTTTAACCATTAATTTGCAAATTTCGAATTAGAATAACTGGCTACAGAATTTGTTGATTCTGTAGCTAGTTATTTTAGTGAAATAAAATCCAATTTATTGAATGAATAGAACAATCTAATTTTAATAAATAACCCTATTTTAAGATAAAAAAGAATCATACCTCTAACTGTAAAATCAAATCGTATCAGATGATCTTAGAATTCACTATTGTTGTTGCAGCCTCAACGTTTTTAAATGTTACATTCCCTGTAGTCTTCATACGTTTCCATTTGCTTCGAATGACAGACTCGAGCCTATGGTTTTCATTCGTTAAGGCACCGATCTGATCAGTAAGAGCTTTAACCTATGACTGTAGGATAGGTATATCGGTGTAGTATCTATCAATCCAGGATATGCAAACTTCACACTTCGACTGTGCGACGGTCCCTTGGGAATAATCACAATTGTGAACTAGGGTATTTCCAACATGGACTGTAGATTTATTACCCAATTTAATACCAAGAAACCCTTCGATATGTTTCAGACAAGGTGGTAAATTGTCTATGAAGTTGTAAGGTTGATTGAGGAGTGGTTGGGACGAAATAGGGTCCTCATCGGTGAGAAATCTATCAATTTCGGAATCCGAACTCTCATGGATCTCGATCATCTTGATCGAGCTCGCATGAGGGTTCGACTTGTTTTGGAGCTTCCTCAAAATTAACCTTCTGGCTCTCTTATTTTTAAAATTTAAATCAGCATGGCCTTTAGACGTCTTTCCTGTAGGTTTATTTGAATTTTTAACAGAGTCAATAGGATGTGTATCTTTCCCATGAGGTTGTTCAGTAGCTTTTGGTTTGGGTCCAGGGTTGTTGTAGGTGGTTGCAAGACAGGCCTGGGTAGGTGTGAGGGGCGTTGTAGGGTAGACTACGGTTTCTTCAACCACAAGTTTGTCAACCTCTTCCATATTGGGGTTAGAAAAATCGTTTCTGATTAAAAATGAATCCCAATTGTCATTCTGCAATTTCAATTGATGTAGAAGCATCATTTTTATTAAGCCGTGATGGAAAAGGCTCGAATCTAAACGTTGCTTTTTGTACCTTTTGGCCATTTTGTAAAGGCTCCTCCATAAATAATAAGGCATGTTTAAAGGAAACCCTATGAAGTGCATGAGCAGATGCAAGTGATAAAGAAACACAAGACCAAAACGGCCTTCACAAGTGACAAACCGTTTCACCACAACAAGCAGACTATTCCATCCGGATTTTAGTAAGGAGACTAGCATACCTTTGTCACATCCTTTGATCTTCTGCAATGTAAAGAAGAGAGTCCATGGAACCTCTTCTACCTTAGCATTCTTGAACCATTTCTGCCCGGTAGCAGGAAGTCTTGTTGCTTGGCTCAAGAAGTCCTATGTGACTTCGAGTTGAATATCCCCCACCTTAGCTCTACATCCATCGAATGAGAGAGAAAATTCCTGAGCAGTCTGTAGGTTGAAACCCTGGAATTTTTCAATGAAAATGAGACAACCGTTACCCTCAAGGTATTCCCTAGAATCATCACAAAGGATTAAGGCCTGAGTGTCGTTTGGTTCAACTCTAACAACAGGGGCCATGGTGAATCAAAGGGCCATCAACCAAACACAGCACGTAGGGAGGGTTTGTAATAACAGACTAGAGCTATACCCCGAGCCTGGAAACCATCAATAATGAATGGCGTATGAGCAAAAAAATCATAGTGAAAAGATAGGCAATGAATTGAAATGAATGCGAGGGGCATTGCAAAGCCCAAAACCAAGCTTTGAAATGATGGGATGACTGCAATCGTATTGCCACCTCTCATAAAGTACAGCCACGACCAGAGCATTAAAACGAAAATAAGTGCACAACATAGTGGGTTCGATCATAAGGTTTGGTAGAGTGAAACTTGTAAATAAAATCCTAGTAATGAGAAAACATATGACCAAGAATCACACAAAAAACCATATCAATGCTCAAATCAAAAGGTCCTTTGTTGATATAATTTACAATCCCCAAGCATGCTTGGAATTCAAGGAATCGAAAAAAAGAGAATAGTCTTCATAGCAAGGAACAAGGCTTCATAATAAACTGTAGAGACATTTTTCCTTTCATAAATTTTTCGAATAGAATGGTAAGACAGTCGTAAGTTTTAATGCTTTGTTTTCATGCTTTCAGTCATGACAAAGCATAGAAAAAACAATAGGGAAAAGCGACAACTTACAATTGTCATTTTGAAAATTGCTTATGAAGAACAAAAAAATGGATAACCCCAGTTAGGCAGCTACATAGATCATTTAATTGATATAAAAAGTTTAAAATATGTTGGGCTACCAACAAGTTGCTACTGAATCCTCAAAACTAAGATCAGAAACCTGTGGATGCAGATAATATGACTGTCAATGCATACATTCCCCTTTTCTAGGGAAGAGATGACCTTCTTTTTCTTTCGTGAGCAGCTCTTGATCATCAAGAGTAAAAGTTTCCTCTTCAGAATAATGACCATATGATAATTGTGTAGTAGGAGCTAAAAGATTTTGATTAAGATCAACTATAAATATATAATTATCTATACAATCATCCTTTATTGCATGTTCAAAATGATTTGAAAAATGAACATCGGTATGATCTATATCCCAATCCATAGAAAAATATGAAAAAAATGTCAGATGTTATACCAAATCTGAATCACACTTACAATCTTCTTTCTTTTCTTGTGCATGCAGATATTTAAGGTAAGCATGATATCGAATCCTTTTTCAAGCTCGAATGTTTTCCTCGACTTCTTCAGCATCCTCAAACAATCGTCTTAATGAAGAAGATTTTATTTCTCTCAGGAGAAGGACAATATCTCGATGTTGAGATGCTATGTAATTAACCACAGCTGCAACTTTGTAATGATCCCAAGCCAATTTGTGTTTTGCTTGAAACCACTAACTATCGTTGTTGTGTTTGTTGATTATATGTTGTGCAGGTGGTTACTGATGTTTTGGCCTTAGGGTTTGTTCCAGTTATTTAAATGGTGTTCATAGAAGATCTATCCAACACATGCAATATCACAAGAATACTCAAGATATGGAAAACACAATCATAGATCTGACCTTTATTATGAAAAGCATGAACCAAATACCATATAGAGCAGATCTGGAATAGTCCTCATATGGCTCTAATAGATAATAGATATGAGTTGTTGCAAAATTCTCCTGCTAATACAAAAGATGCCTCCAAAGGCTGAATACAATCTGAAGACCCAAGGTGCCAACAAAAGGTGAACGCTCAACCCCCCCGAGGCTGTTGGTACGTCCTACTAGCTGAAAGGGACCAATATTTCAGCCTAGCTAAAGGAGATGCCCAAATCGTGCCAAAATCCACCAAAATGTAGATCGGGACCAAGCAAACCCCTCCCGAAAGTCTGAAGCTCAAATACTCAATCCTCCTCCATCAATGGTTGAAACCCTAATGCAGTCTACGCCCTCCTAAAGCCCTGAATAGATTGATAAGTCGTTTTGGATGAAGGACACCTCCAAAACCTTTGAAACTCTCTAGAATGGTAGATCAGGTTGTGGAAACCCCGTAGGAGAAGTTTCAGGTCCAGATTCTAGGTAGAAATCCCTAGATCTAAGAAATACGGAATCACAGGACGTCCTCCTTGCCTCAAGGCCATCCCAATCTGTAGTTGAAGATTTGATGGTGATAACTCTTCAAGAAAACCTCCAAAATGATGGTTGAGAACCTGCATATAGAACCCAAGTGTCGGAATACCCCCAAGCTCTCCTGATTGGCTGGAACAAACTCTTCTTCAAGTTATGGTGCGCCCCTGCTGGAAATTCCTGAACAGTACAACCCTATTTCTTTCTTGATTCGATAGGTGGATCTGTGATGAGTGTAGAATGGTGTGGGTGGAGTATTTCATCCCCGAGACCAATCTTGGAACAAGGTGAGTGGGTCTTTCACCACTCAATTGCTCACAAGGGTTTGTGATAGCAAAACCCTCAAACTGTATGCTTCAAGAGAAACAACAAGCAAATACCAAAATCCAAAATGCCCAAGAAGTGCGCCCTAGCCTTCTCTTTATACTTTTTCTTCTATTTTCCTGTTGAGTTAAATTAACTCCTAGAGTTAACCCTAACTCCAACTCCAGCTCTTGTATTTCTTCATTGAGTTATCTTTTAACTCTTTCACCTTTTTATCAAGTCAACTTAAGAATATAGCCTTAGTTTGGTTGACCTTTCCCCTCAGTGTGATACTATGGCCTAGTGGAGACACCTAGACCACTAAGGCTTCCAAACCTCTTCATCAATAGGTGGGGGACATTACAGTCTCCCCTACTTGAAATTGCTTGTCCTCAAGAAATTCCAAACCTGTCTCCCATACCATCCATTCATTCTCCCACATGGAATCCTCAATGGGTAAGTCCTTCCACCTAATCAAATACTCCTTAATGCTTCTCTTCTGGAGCCTTTTCTCTCGAACCTCCAGTATCTCTTTCGAAATCAACACAAGTTGTCCTTCTTCGTCCATGGGAGGTAGTCTCAATGGGAGTGATGTGTTGGCCGATGGCTTTCTTTAGGCAGGATACATGGAAGACATTGTGTATTTGGCTGCCCTGTGGAAGCTCTAACTCATAGGCTACGACTCATATCCTTTTGTTGATCCTGTAGAGCCCAAAGAAGCGTGGTTGTAGCTTTTCTTCTCCGCTTCTTTTTCTAGAAGCCTGTCAGTAGGATTGGAGCCTTAAATAGACTAAGTCACCAACCTCAAAAGTATGCTCCACTCTGTGCTTGTCTGCTTGGACCTTTTGCTGGTTTTGTGCTCTCTATAGATGATCCTTCAACTCTTGGAGGATGTCTTGGCTCTATTGTACCCAATCTTGTACCATTGGTTCCCTGCTATCCCCAAAGGCAATCTCCACAAAGGAGATTGGATCATAGTTGTATAAATCTTTGAATGGTGTCATGCCTATGGATACATGATGGGTGGTGTTGTAGTAGTATTCTCCCAAGTGCAACCATCTGACCCATGCTTTCTGTTGTCCTACTATGTAATTTCTAAGGTAGCCTTCCACCCATTTGTTGACTATTTCGGTTTGGCTATCTGTCTGAGGGTGATAGATGGTGCTAGGGGTCAATGTCATGCCAACTAATCTAAACAAATCCTGCCAAAACGAACTCATGAGCCTACTATCCCTGTCACTGATAATGGTCTTTGGTAGGTCGTGCAACCTGAATACCTCTCTAAAAAATAGTTCGACCACCTGTGTTGTGCTGAAGTCTGTGCCTATGGAAAAGAAGTGTGAAAACTTCGTCAACCTGTCCATTACTACAAAAATGCAGTCCTTCCCTTGTGCTCTGGGAAAGCCGGTGATGAAATCCATGGATATGTTTTCCCACTTGTGCTCTGGAATGGGAAAGGGTTGCAGCAGTCCTGCTGGGTGAGTGTGCTCATCCTTGTTCTCTTGGCATGTAGTGCATTCTTTGACATGCTTAATCACAACTTCCTTGAGGCCCTTCCATGAGAACCTCTCTCTCACCTATTTGTACATCTTACTAATCCTTTGGTGTCCTGCCACTGGTGAGTTATGACATGCGTGTAATACCTTGGCTTTGAAAACTGATCCAGGAACCAAGAAAATTTGACCCTTGTAATAAATGAGGTCCTTCACGAATCTGAAGTTATCATCCTATATCTCTTCTTCCAATAGTTGAAAAGAGAACTGATCCTTTGCATATTCCACCACCAAGTGGTCCTTCCAATCAAATGACATACCTGTCATGGAAAAAATGGAAGGCCTCATAGATAATGCATCTGCTAATGCGTTGTTCTTCCCTTTGATGAATTCAATGCCAAAGTCGTAGGCTTGTATTTTGCTTACCCATTTTTGTTTCCTTTCATTCAAATCCTTCTGCTCCAATAGGTATTTAAGACTGTTATGGTCTGATTTGACCACAAACCATGCACCTACCAAATATTGCCGAAATTTGGCTAGTGCATGCATGATAGCCAGCATTTCTTTGTCATAAATGTTGTAAAGCAGTTCAGGGCCCCTGAGTTTCTGACTTTCATAGGCAAGAGGGTGCCTATTCTGCATCAGTACAACCCCTATACCTTCCCCTGAGGCATCACACTCTAAGGTGAAAGGTAGGTTGAAATCTGGAAGGGCTAGAACTGGGCATGTGCTCATTACCTTTTTCATTTTCTCCATCGTAGCTTGAGCTTCTTCACTCCATTTGAAGGCCCCCTTTTTGGTCAAATCAGTCAAGGGTGCACACAGTTGAGAAAACCCCTTGACAAATTTCCTGTATTATGTGCATATGCCTAGGAATCCCCTTAACTCTGTAAGTGTCTTAGGAGTAGGCCACTCAATAATGGTTGTTATTTTCTCCTAATGTACCTATACCCCCTTTTCTCCTATGATGTGTCCCAAGTAGAGCACCTCTGTCATCCCAAACTCACACTTGGATTCCTTAGCGTACAGTGATTGTTCCTCCATGATTGACAGGATCTGGTCCACATGCCGAAGGTGTTCCTCCCACATCTTGTTGTAAATGAGAAAGTCATCAAAGAATACTATCAAGTGTTTCCTCAGTTGTTTTTTGAACACATGGTTCATGCAAGATTGAAATGTGGTTGGGGCATTGGTTAGCCTGAAGGGCACTACCAAGAACTCATAATGGTTGTAGTGACACCTGAAAGCCATTTTTGAGATATCCTCCTCCCTCACCTTGATTTGATGGTAGCCAGAACGAAGGTCAATTTTTTTGAAGTAGACAGCTCCATGCAGCTCATCAAGCAACTCATCAATCCTGGGTATAGGGTACCTGTTTTTTATTGTCTTTTTATTCAAGGCCCAGAAGTCAATGCACATCCTCATCGTCCCATCCTTCTTCTTGACCAAGACTACTGAAGAAGAAAAAGGGCTAGAGCTTGGCCTGATGTGTCCCATGTCTAGAAGCTCCTTGATGGCCTTCTCTATCTCATCTTTATACTTCCTTGGATGCCTATATACTGTGGTGATAACTGGTTTAGCCCCTACCTCCAATTCAATGATGTGCTCAAACCCCCTGTCTGGTGGCACACCTGGAGGAATCGGCCCAAACACCTTATGGTGCCTGTCAAGGGTCTCTTTGATCTCTGGGGTGTAGTGCACTTTACCCTTCTCATCCACACATGTTGAAATCCTACATTCAGTTGTATACACAATTTCCTCTCTCCTGAAGATAGCTTCCATCCTCTTGGTCGTAACCATCCTAGCAGAGTTACCTGTCATGCCTCTGAGCACTACCTTTCATCCCCCTTCCTCTACAAAATACATCTCCATGGTCTTGTAATCGGTGGTGATAGGCCCTAATTGTAACATACCCACTACGAAATTTCAAAAATTTTCGGCTTTTTCCTTCTTTTCACCGAGGAACAGAATTCCCCGAATTCCTACAGGGCCTAATGCAGTTCCTACCATCCCTTATTCTTACCCATGTGATCATGGGTCATGACCATAGGCCTTACCAGAGAGGTACTTCCGGCTTTCGCGATTCGGGAAATTGCACTACATGCGATCCCCTACTCTCTTGTCTCTCAAAGTGCCAAAATCCGAAGGGGACCAATAGTTTGTCATAACTAAAAATTGCCTCGTATTCAAAAACATGGAAATCCACCTTTCTGGGTTTACTCCAATGGGATTTTGGGATGTGCGATGATAGGAGGTCCCGCACCTAGGTTTCTCGGGAGCCGATACTCCGAAACACCAAACTCTAACCTGCTCCACTATTTCGGGAATTTGAACATCAGGATTAAAGGATGTGTGACGACAGGAGGTTTCGCATCCGGGTTTCTCGGAAGCCGAAACTCTGAAGCACCAAGCTCTAACATGCTTCACTATTTTGGGGTTTCCTCCATCGGGATTTCACGAGTCAGGGGTTTCGGGACTGGCGAACACATGGGGCCCACACATACGTACCCCAGGTGCCGAAATACTGAAATATGATAACTTTTCCACAGTCTATCTTTCAGGATATCGCAAGTCAATATTTCAGGATTTGCGAGTACAAGGGATCTCGCCCTTGGATATTTTGGATGTCGAAACACCAAAACATCGGGATTTATCCATACGCTGTTATTTCGGGATTTCGCATGTCGGGATTTCAGGACTTGCGAGTGTAAGGGAACTCGCCCTTGGGTTTCCTGGATACCGAAAACTCCAAAATACCAACTCTTAAACCTGCTCATATTATTTCGAGGTTTCTTTCATCAAGGTTCTGCAAGTCAGGATTTCGGTACTTGCGAGTACAAGGAAACTCACACTTAGGTACCCTGGGTGCCGAAACACCGAAATTTCCTAACCCATCCACACACTGTCATTTCAGGTTTTCGTGAATCGGGGTTTCAGGACATGCGAGTACAGGAGAACTCACACTTAGGTACCCCAGGTGCTGAAACTCCAAAAACTCATAACTTACCCACACGCTAGCATTTTGGGATTTCATATGTCGGGATTTCGCGAGTCATGAGGACAAGGGTTCTTACCCTCTAATCTCCCGGGTGCCGAAAAGCCAAAATGCTTACCGGCCGCCACGTGTACTCTACACCTGGATGGTCCAGGTACTCCCATGGGTCTTGGAATCGACGGTCCCGATTTCTTCGCTACTTACGAAGGTTAAAAAGGGGTCGAGGCATTAATACATGTGTTCCTTCATCCAATTTAACGGTCGTAGTAGACCTTAGATCCTCCAAAAGGATCTCATTCATGCATTTAGAAAGAGGAAGGGTATCCTGGGTACCGAAGCTCTGAAACATCACAACTCATACATGCTAGTTCATTTTGGGGTTTCGCTAATAGGGATTTCGGGACTAGTGAGTACAAGGGAACTTACCCTTAGGTGTCCTAGGTACCGAAACATTGAAACATCACAACTCGTCCGTACTAGTTCATTTTGGGGTTTCGCCAATCAAAATTTCGGGACAGGTGAGTACAAGGGAACTTACCCTTAGGTGTCTCGGGTACCGAAATTTCAAAACATCACAACTCATCCGTACTAGTTCATTTCGGGATTTCACCAATTGGGATTTCGGGACAGGTGAGTACAAGAAAACTAACCCTTGGGTTTCCCGGTTGCTGAAACAACGAGATACCGATATCTAAGAGACCCACTCTCTCTTGTGCATGGTTTTCAAACTTAGGCCTTAAAGTCCTTCATCGGGTTCCTGGGCAGATTTTCACCAGGTTTTATGACCAGACTAAGAGGTCTTCTTAAATCCCTGAACTATTAACATATGTGATAGATAAAAAGCAAATTCAGGATTTTACCAAGGCAGTAGTCCTTTCAGGGAACTTACCCCGACTCTAGAATGTAAAGGAATGATCCCGAAAGGGTGTCCCTGTGAGTAAATCTATCCAGGGCAGCACGAGAGACAAATAAGGGAAACAACCTCCCGAGAACAGACTTAAAAACTAGATTTGTTCAAATACATATATCTATATATATAAGTTGAATGGGGTCATTCCAACATAAGCATGCAACCACCATTCCGATCAAAACACCCTGCAGACATTTCTACACATAAACCATTTACAAGTGTTCAAACCATGAGCATACATTCCAAGATATTCAATGCAAGACACAAGATATAAACACTTATCAGAAAACACTAGGTGATGCTACTGCTAAGAGGGGTGCTCGTTTCCACCCAACTATAGGCTCAGCGACTCCGAATGGATTTACCACTAGCCACCCCCGAGCTAGACCACGATGCTTGAGACTCTCTGTCTCTGTTCTTCAGTGATCGAGAACGAAGGTTACTCTCCTTCTTCTCTACTATCACTCACTCTTTATTTTGTTGTAGTTCTTCCGATCTTTTCCTACGATCTCTCCCTCGCGTTCCCTCCTTCCACACCTTTTACCTGCCTTTTCTTTTCCGATGAGGTTGCGTGTGGCACGAATTTCCCCATGGTGGTCAAGTCTGAGGCCTCCACGGATGGGTGGTTCACCACCATCCCTCATTAACTCATGAGGAGCCTCTTCACCTTCCAACCTAGTGAGAAATTCATTTCGGAGCCAGCGAGTCGCTCTTGGTTCTCTGGTCTAGTGAAGACCAAATACGGTATTGGTTTCAGTGGAAGATAGCGCCACCATTCCAGGTTCCTTCCACCACCTTTCTTTACCCATAATGGTCTCTTTTTCAGCACATCCCCCTCCCAGCAGTCCTGCAACAT
>JASDQU010201625.1:0-19226 GCA_032191745.1 Picea mariana | reverse complement strand
CCTGCACATGTGAGCAAACTTGTGAGTATATTGTATATCTTGTATCTAGTCTTAATCTGTATATCCGATTTATTCTTTTGTATCTAATTGTATCTGTCTTATTGTAATACTTTGTAACTTATCTTGTAACGAACTTTCCCCCTAACTTAGTTGACCCCATTGCCCAATCTTAGGCACTAGTCTTAGTTGCCCTAGGAAAAGGTCTGACTCTCATACTTAGATAATTGCATCTTACATTTGCTTATTGACATCTTAGGCTAGATTCCCCCTGAACTTTTAACCAATTAAAACCAACTCCTAGAACATTAAATATTAATCTCATCTAGTAACTAGGGTCTACCCCCCTTGGCTTCCCTAGGAGTTAGCCTAGACAGAAGAGGTTCAAGTCAAAGTGACAGTGTGGACTTTGAACCTAGGCATTGTGCCTCCGAGGACACACTAAGTGAGCAGGACTTAGCTCACGTTTGCAAGTGTGTATAAGGACGGCAACAGGGTGACGTTAGGCCCTTTTTGGGCAACGTTGGCCTCTTGGAGCAAAACATTATGCCTTCTTTGGCCTCAGGAACCTTCCACACGTGCCACTTGGCACACAACTGCCTCCAAAACATCCCAAAACGTTGGGTGACGTCATGGGTGACCTGGGTGACGTCACGGGCCTTCCATGGACTACATCATGGTGGAAAGGGCACAACCCCCTTGGGTCCAGGCCTGCTAGGCTACCCCTGGTGAAACGTCCTCTCTCTGGTGCAATTTTCGGATCTGTCTTTGCCCCTTGCTGGGGTCTCAACATCTATCTGGTGAGACTTTAGCCCCATGGAGGTCCGAACTAATCATCTCCCCATGTGTACCTGTCCATCGGGTGTGGCCCTGCAACATCAACAGATACGCCCTCCATGGGCTCATAAGTCACAGGGATCATAGAAATGTCAATCACATTTAATCATCAAGTTATTAAACATGTGCATAAAACCCCTTTTACCCGAACAAGTGCTCCAAGAAATTATGATAATCTGCAAGCCATGGTTGGAGGGAACGCTAAGACGTCCTATTAGGCTAATGCTCATTGGATGTGGGATGTTTCCGAAAGAAGTCAAATCTAGGCCATGTGAGTGGATGAGGTGGTAAGGGATGTCTAGGCAAGGGGTGTAGTGGTAGCAGGGAAATGCATGGCTTACTTGTGGGTGCCTCTGAAGAGGGTGAGCTGCACCTGTCATGGATGCAAATGTTTCCAAGCCCATTCATGCCTTTTATCTTTTATTTTTATTGCTTTTTCTTTCAAGAAGCTAGTTAGGGTACAATGCCCTGGCGTGGTGACTAGTGGTGGCAATGTTACCCACAAGCATTTCACGGACATGAGAAGGTTGGATCGTGATGAGACCCCCTTTCTTTTGGTTATGCCACCAAGAGCCACTACCCTAGCGTGGTGACCAACTGTTGGTAGTGTCATACTGCTACATGCCCATGGACCTAATAGGTTGGCTCGTGATGAGACCCCCTATCCTCTAACTAGGTCTTGTTTTATTATTTTTCATGGGCCCCTATGTTTCTTGCTAAGAAGCATTTTATTTCTTTCTCGGTGATCCATGGGCGAAGCATCTCAAGGTTTCATTCTTTTGGTTTTTATCTTTTGCTAGCTACTTATACCCTCTGGGCCTTTAGCCCCTTCTTCCCACAAGGTAAGGTACAACCCTTAGATATTTGGCCAGCCCAATGCTCGGACCAATGTAATGGGATGGATGAGCGGGAAAAAGATGAAAAGTGGTAAGTATGGTGGGAGCGGACGATAGCCTTTCATGAATCCCCCCAGTGGTAATTTAAACCCCATGGGTACCAGCTTAGTAGGGCAGCCTGTCATTCCCCCAAGGCGTGGTCAAGTAGAAAAGCATAAGGTCCAAGCACACGTTAGAAGCAAAAAGAATTAAATGCACATATTCAAAGGTTTTGAGGATCAGAGTGAGAAATACCATGATAACCGAACTCATTACTTCATGGAGCAAGAGCCATCTCTGCTGCAAGAGTAGGCCGATGTGATGGATGTTGTTGTTGCTGAAAAAGTGGAGGCGCTGAAGAATGAAAGGATGGGCCCTCCAAGGCCATGCTCAAGTCGATCTGGCTCTTGGTACTCCATGTCTAGGACCTGTGGGCCTCAAGACATAATCTCCTTAGTTATCCCTAGGTTAAGGGATAACACATACCACTCAACCTGTTCAAGCTTCAATAAATTAGGGGAAAACTCTTGATTATTGTTTTGACAAATCATACCCAAGGCCCTTTCATTCCCTTCAGTTAACATTTTGGCTAAACCTTGTCCCTTAACCAATTTGGTGGGTTTGATTTCCAAATCATATTCTTGGATTTTAGCAACCCATCTACCCCTTGAGCCTAATCCTTCTGACTGAAATAACACATCTTTAACTGTTGAATTAGTCACATAACCAATTACCTTGGAATATCCAATGAAGACTCTAAAATGTTTAAGTGACTTCACCAAGGCATATGCTTGTTTCTCAAACATGGTATACTTTAATTCTGCATTTTGCAAGGCCCTACTCATCTAAGCAATGGGTTGATCATGGCCTTGATAATTTTTCTTAAGCAATACACCAGCAATAGTATCTTCAGAAGCAAAAGAGAAAATCTAAAAGTCCTTAGAATAATCTGGAGTAATGAGGACAGGAGCTTCAGATATGGAATTTTTAATATCCTGAAATGTTTTCTTACTTTCATCGTTCCATTCAAATATAACATCCTTCTTAAGCAACTTATAGATAGGTTTCACAATTTCTGCATAATTAGGAATGAACCTATGAACAAAATTTGTTTGGCCTAAGAAGGATTGGAGAGCTTTCTCAGAAATAGGCAAAAGCACTTTTTGAATTGCCTCAACTCTCTCTAGGTCTAACTTGACCCCATCTTTTGAAATTATATGGCCCAAGAGTTTACCTTATGTCACCCCAAAAACTGACTTAGAAGGATTAAAGGAAATTCCAAACTCTCTACACCTTTCAAAAACCTGTTTAAGATGACGAATATGACACTTCCCATCCTTAGAAAACACTGTCAAATCATCTTGATATATTTCAATTATTTTTCCAATTAACCCCCTAAAGGCATAATCCACAGCTCTTTGAAAAGTAGCTCCAACATTAGATAAACCAAAAGACATTCTTAAATATTCAAAAGTACCCCATGGAGTAGTGAAAGTAGTCTTATGCCTATCTTCCTCCTTAACTCTGATCTGATTATATCCTGAAAATCCATCAAGCATTGAAATCATTCTTGATCCTGTTACTCTTTGTAGCAATGTTTCCATCTTGGGAAGAGGATAATTGTCCTTTTTGTATGCAATATTTAAGTTTTTGAAATCAATACATAGCCTGATTTTTCCATTCTTCCGAGCAACAACCAAGTTTGAACACCATGAAGAATATCTAGTTTGGGCTATAATTCCTGCTGCTAACATTTTCTGTAACTCTTGTTGAACCAAAAGAGCTAACATGAGGTTAATCTGTCTCAATTTTTGTCTAAAGGGCTTAGTCTCTTTCTTCAAAGGAATCACATCCTCCCTATAGACCTTGAGCTCATCATAAGTGAAAGCCAAAACATCCCTATATTCTTTTAATAACTTGATAATTTCTTTCATTTCTCCTATAGGGGTGTTTTTACCTACTTTCACCATCCTAGGCTCTTTATCATTTCCTATGTTGACCTCCAAGTGGTCACATGGTTTTGTATCTGATTCTTCCTTATGCTTGTGGCCATCTTGTCTATCAAATATCCTTTCATGTGCAATAAGGTGCCTAAGAACTGGATTAACCTTATTGTCATTATCTGTATAATTACAACCCTCCTCTTTCTCATTGACATGAAACTCAGAAAATTCTTGTACTTGAGTCAAGAATCTAATAACCTGTTTATCATCATCAAAAATTTGGCAATGATCCATATTTTTTGGAACAGAGGGTCTAAAAATAACTTCCATTGAAATATTCTCTTTAATCAAATCATGGGAAAGCTGAAGAGTGGAAGCAGCTACAACTAGCTCATCTGCCTTAGAATTTTGTTCCCTAGGAATTGCAATAAGATTCAAACCATCAAGATCTTCAATGGAGTCCCATATTGCATTCATATATTTTTTGAATCTTTCTGACTTGCAAGCAAACTTATTCTTAAGTTGTTGAATGACAAAATATGAGTCTCCCTTGATATTTAAACATTTGACACCCATGTCTTTGCAAACCTCTAAACCAAGCAACAAAGCCTCATATTTGGCCACATTATTAGTTGCATCAAACTCCAATCTATAAGCAAACTTAAATTCTTGACCATTTGGAGATTGAATGACCATTCCAACACCTTTTCCAGCTCTAGAAAAAGCACCATCAAAATGCATATACCAAATCTCATCAACTCTATCCTCTTTAATTTCTTCTTTTAAAGGTACTATAGAGTTAGATAAGATAGCATAATTACCAAGATCATCCTCTCTATACTTTAACTCATTTCTAGGATTTCTTGGGTCTTCAACATGATACCTCCTGTCCAATTCTCTATTCAACTTAAAAGTATCTCCATCTGGAGTAGGGATGGTAGCATAAGTTAAATCCATTTGTAAACTACCCCCCAAATCTGCAGCTCTTTTCCTTGAAAGCAACATTCCCCAAGCATCAGGTACATCTATTACAACTATATCCATTTCAACCATGATGTCTGGGAAAACAACCAAGTGTACTTGCAAACTCTTAATTAATCCATGCACTTTAATCATTTTACCGTCCATGGCACAAATGTTATGGTAAGGTCTATATATCCTTAAGTTTAATTGCTCCATTACCTTCTTAGTCATAACATTTGAACTAGCCCCTGAGTCAAGCATGAAATTATGAAGGACTTTATTGTTCACAAACAAAGAAAGGAAAAATGGTTGATTCTTTTCATTCCCCCTATCCCAATTCTGCAAAATTACTGGTGCATCTTGGTAAGCCACTGTTGGTTGTCTATCAACAATATTCTGAGGAGGATCTTCGATGGCTTTAAGAAAATTTTCCCTTTGAGAAGGCATCTTCATGATTTATGATACAGGAACCAACATTTTCGCATTACTTAACCATCCTCCTAAATCAATATTTAAATCTGAATTTGTATGCACATTTGATTTAGGAGGGGTTTGTGCTACCTTGGGAGTGTTTGCTTGATTTCTATCTTGATTTTTGTTTCCATTCCTTTGGTAGGTAATGCCTCTATACTTAGCCATTTCAGAAACTTGTTGGGGACTGGGCTTAGGCCCAAATTTTTCGGTTGCCTTATCAACAACATTATTCATGCAACTTGCACTACTACCTTGTTCAACAAATTCCATCCAATCATACATTCCAACATTATACTTACTACCACACATATTAACTTGTTCATTTCCTGAATTACAATAATCTTCTTCATCACAACCTTCAAGAAAAACTGGACAAGTCATTTCCTCATGAAATTCACCACAAATCCTACAATAAGGTATGGCTTGATGATCTACCAAGTTGGTGGACTCAAAAGGATTAGATGGTCTTTGATCATGTGAAGGAGGTCTCTTTGGCCATTTATCATTTGGCTTATGATGATATCTATTAGCTTGTGCCCTCTCCATAGTGATCAATCTATTTTGTAAAGCATTAATCTGATTGGCATGGTTAATTTCCATTTGTTTAATCAATTGGGTCAACTCCTTAATTCGATCACTAGAAGAGTCTTGACCCTCTAGTTTCTTCTTCCTTTCCTCAACACTCTTGGAAGAAGAACCTCTAGAAAAACCAGGAATATTTGACTTCCTAGCATCCTGCATGTTTTTATCAATCCTCACTGCAAAAGCTTGTGCATTCTTAATATTTTGAGGATCCTTATCCCTTAGCTGATATCTCATTTCTCCTTCAAAAGATTCCATATAATAAATCAAAATTGTTGTATCTAAAGGCTTAATTGTTGTAGGGAGACTCTTCACTAAGTCATTAAATTTTTTGTTAAACTCTTCCATGGTTTCATTTTTCTTCTTCTTACTTGAGCTAAGGACAGCTAGTAAAAATTTGTTTTTTTTTTTATCACTCCACCTTTCTTTAAAAGCTTGGACTATTTCGGCTAGGGTGCTAAACTTGTTGGGATGTTGCTCTGAAAGCCATTCTGCAACATCCGCCTCTAAAGAGTAAACAAACAGTGTCATCTTTACATCCTCTTCATCATGACCCCGACACGATTTGAATACACATAAGTCAAAATTCAAAACGTGAGAATGGGCACTAACAACATTATTTCTCGAGAAACAAGGCAACTTCTTAATAGATTTGTCAGGAATTGCGTGAGGAGCACCTTGGATTGCTGCAAAATTCAAAGGCCTCAAAAACGTACTCATGATTAAGTTAAGATTAGTGGTTGTAGTATTAACAGTTGGTTGATTATTTTATTCAAACAAGAATTGGATATCAGGGAGTGCTTCTTCTCCAAGACTTTCAAGTAGCCTACGAGGAGCAAGGCGATTTAGTCTCCTCCTATAAACCTTTTCAGGTTCAAGAAAAGAGTAAATCAATCCTTGTGAAGTTCTCCCAGTAGTATATTTCAATGATTTTTCAAATGGAGACGCCACTTGGAGAGTAAGCAAACAATGAAAAACCAATCCAAGTCAAAAAAAATTAGGTAGAAAATTTATTACTTAGTTTTAAAAAGAATAAATTAAGTTAAGTCGTTAAGACCAAGGATAAAAGACTTATCCCTGGCAACGCGCCAAAGATGTTGTCGTCCTTATACACATTTGCAAATGTGGACTAAGTCTCAATCCACTTAGTGTGTCCTTGGAGGCACAATGCCTAAGTTCAATCCCACTGTCACCTCGACTTAAACTTCTTCTGTCTAGGCTTACTCCTAGGGAATCCAAGGGGGATAGACCCTAGTTACTATGTGAGTTATTAGGTGAAATATAGGAGTTAATTTTAATTTGTTAGAGGTTGGGGGAAACTAGCCTATATGAGACGCAAGCAATGCAAATGCAAAACTTTAATGCAGAAGCAAACCTTTCCCTACGACAACTAAGACTAGTGCCTAAGGTTGGGAAAATGGGGTTAACTATGTTTACAAAAGATACAAAGATCTAAGTACAACTTCAGAATAACTTTACAAAACTTTACAATTAGATTAGATACAAAGAATTTAAACAACTATTAACACCATAAAGAATGTCTAGATGCTACAACAATATGCAAAAGAACAACTATCTACAAATGAAATTAACAAGCACTTGTTAGATATACAATTCTAAAAGAGCAATAATGTAATGTCCCCACTTTGGGACATCATTATAGCGAGTGAAGGGACTATTGAGGGGTATTTTGGGGTCTGGCTTACATCACTCATCATATTTCATCATTATGATCCATTCCGCACAGCTTGGCTTTGGTTCCGTCGCATTCCGACGATTTCCATGTTTTTGAGTTATTTTGCACTATAGGTTAATTAAATTCACTAAAGAGGGCATATTGAGCATAATACTTGGAGGAACCTCTTAGTGTAATAGCTCATTTGAATCGGGAGGAACCACACTACAGGATAGGATGATGAGAAGTGACTTTCAGTGGCCAGGGAAGCCACAAGGAGAGATAAGGTACTTTTCAAAGGTAAAAAGATTAATTAATTAATTAAAGTAAAGTCACTTTGGAGAGACAAGGTGAGCAGGAAGGATAGAAGAGAGGCAAGGGCCTCTATTCTCTCATTCATGTGATTATTAGTTTTTGATATCTAGCTTCTAGCTAGTGAACCCATGCCTTGGGGGTTTTGAGGGTTTTGACTTAACAAAGCCTAAAGGACAACTCGGTGGTGAAATATTCCACCTACCTTGTTCAAAGATTGGTTCCACCCACACCATTCTACTTCAGATCTACTCAGTTTCAGAAGAGTTCTACACCAGCCACAAGTACAGGAAGAGAGAGGGCAAACCATTGAGGGTTTTCAGCAAGGAGGGCGCACCATTGATTAGAGGAAGGTTCGTTTGAGGAGTCTGAGAGGACTTGTGGAGATTTGAGCATTTGGGTTCTTCTTGCAAGGCCTTGACCATCATTTCTAGATCATTCCGGAGGATTTTTATGTGTCATTTGATTTACTAGAGCATTGGAGGAATTGGAGGAGAGGGGCACACTTCAGAAAGTGGTTTCACCCATTTGATATCTCAGTTCTTCATTATTTCTCTTGGGAATTCACCAATGAGGTAAATGTGCCCCGATCTATCATTTCAGTGGTTTTGTGGAGCATTTGGAAGCCTTTAGGAGAGAGGCCGAATTATTGGTCATCATTCATCCAGGAGGGTGTGTTGACCGCTTATTCAACTAAGGGGTCAACTCCATGTACCATGAAGATATGCATCAACCGATGCAAACAAGTCAAAGACTTTTTGGTTCTACAGGGCAATTTTTTCTCCAGCACACAGTTTTGTAAGAGGGATTTCCGCACCACTGCGTGGGTTAATAATGTAATAGGTCTACATGGATCATAGTTAGGTCGGTTACCTTAGGATTTATTCATTAGGAGAGTTCCTTTCGCTGAGTTATTTTTATCCTCGGGTTATTAATTTGGCCTAACCAACCTTATTAATTTCCCTTGAGTTTTTCACTCCCACCAACAATAAATCCTCCAAAGTGGTGAAAGGCGTTCTAATGAAATCATCATATGGTAGCTAGTGTTTAGGAATGATGTAAATGACCATGTAAGACAACTCAAAAAATTACGCAGAATTCTGTCGAGTCTAGATAGTTTTTTTTAATTAATTAAAATTAATTAAATTTTCCTAAGGCTGGAAATTTAATTAATTAATTAATTAGTTAATTTTGGTTAATTAATGTAAAAGCTAGGTTCTTGGGCTTTTGATAGGGGTATTTGTACTCAAAAGAAATGTAATAAGACCCCCTACACCCTTTGACAAAGTTTCAACTCAGTCGGACAAGTTTTGTTAGGGTTTTGTCTACTTAGGAGTCTTAGTCAGATAAAAGCTGTTTTAATTGCTAAACCCAAGACATGGAAAAATGTCATTTTTGTAATAATTGATCAATTGAGGTGAAGTAAAAGGTAAATGATGATGAGAGAGACCCTCCTAACCTACCCAAACCCACTCCCTAACCTTTCACACCCCTTTTACCCTCTTATTATTTACCCACCTTGGGATTTGCGCCCCTCATTGAGGAAATGCATCCCCCTTCCTTTCAAAATTAGTAACTCGCTTTCAAGTTGAGTTATGGGCCCCTCCTCATGAGGTGCAACCTTCCTCTTTGCCTTTCCACGTCATCCAAGAGTGTGTCACTCACACTCCTCCCACACGCCCTCACTAAAATCTCACGCTTTCCCCTTTGACCCTCACGCATTCTCCTTGAGGAGTTGCGCTTTTCCCTTGGAGAGATTGGAAACATCATGAAAAAAGTGGATTTTTCTTTCAAGGAAATGCGTGGGCCTTCTCTTGGCCAATATGCCTCACTCAAGCTACCATCTCACCTATCCTCTTTCCCTACCTTCCATTCCCAACTCAACACTAAAAGCTACACGCCTTTTTTAGCTCGAGTTCTCTTCCCTTGGATGTTTGACACTTGTCAAAGATCCAAGAGGGGTCTCTTGGGCCCTCAAGGCTATTTAAGAGACCTCTCACTCCCTCATTCCTTACCATTCTTTACAGTATTGTTATGCTACCAAATTCTCCATCTCCCTCCCTCTCTCCATCATTGTTTTCTTGCTTTGGTTCACTGGTTCTTGAAGAGCTTGGAGCAACTTTGTTGCTACAACCTCTTCCATTGATTAATAAAGAATTTCTTTGGATGAATCGGGAGTGTTGGATTTTGTCTACATGCTCCATCTATGTATGAGGTGATATTGCTCTTTACTTTGAATGTCCTTGTGTTATTGGGTAGATAGCCTAAGTAAAACTTTGTTTGCTTGGCCTGGTTTGGTAAATTTATGATTGCTAAGCCTATATGCATTGTATTCGTTTTTAATACTAACTTTGTTGTATTATTAATGCATGTAGTCCATTGTCTATTTTTATTTCACGGTTTATTTACAGGTCATCTCGAAAGGAGTTGTTGGGATAGATCGAGCAAGGATTTACCCTCGTCTTCACTAAAATTTCACAAGCATTTTTTGTTCTTCTTCCTCCTCCTATCATATTCAGATTTTGGTATCTAACTTGCTTATATAGGTCAATAATTTTATAAATATTTTTGGTTTTAATATGCAGGAAACTTCTGTTGAAAAACAGAAAATTTCCTTAACATTGTGAGTGTGTTGCAGCACAAATCAGCAAGCAATAGCTTGCTGATTTTTGCAGGTTCTCGCCAGGCTAAGGGTACATGCTGCCCAATTTCAAGCACAACACACCCTCCAAGTACCTCCCTTCAAGAGTGGTAACATTTCTCTTCTCTCTCTTTCAATCCAAAACCACTGTAAGCAAGCCCAAAAGAATGTACCCAAGTGGCTTGCATTCTTCTTTTCAGTCTTTACTTTGCAAGCTTTAGTTAGATTTCATTTCTGTCTTTACTTCACAGCTTAGCTACTTTAATCATTGATATCTACATGCATGCTTAATGTTAAAATTATATAGAGTAGATCCAACATAACTTATGCTAGCTTAGAGCCCGTAGAGGCTTGAGATTAAATCTTCACTTTTTCATTGCATGCAAGTTACAGTTTCTCAGATATTTATCTTACACTCATGCATGCAAATACTGGTTATAAAATCTCTTAAGTAATCATCATTTACAATTCCGCAAGTTATTTCCATTGCTTTATGTTTCACATGCAATAACTTTGTAACTTAAGAATTTAACTTGCAATCTAATTGATTCAAAGGCTTCAGCCTCTACATTTTTCAATCTTCGGTTGCGACACTTTTTGAGCAAGCTACAAGCACTCAAACACACTTCACACTTAGCTCATAGGTTTAATAATTAATTTATTAGACTTAATAGGACACCATTACCAACTATCTTTTCCATTTAAAACGAGGTCGGAGGAAGGCAATGGAAGGTGCTAGGCCGGGGACGGTCTCACGGCACGCAACGTCCTTTCCAAGAGTACTTTGATCTTAGGACTCACCTGTGGAGCTAGGGTGGCCCTCGTTGCCTAACTTCTTGAGCACCCAGTAGTTACTTGGTAATTGGGGGAGGAAAGTATTGGATTGACACTTAGATAGGATTAAAATAAATCTCACTTAACCACCTAACTTAATCCTTGGTCCACAACATCGACAATTTACATTTATACTTGCAAGCACACAGATCGCATTATCTTTATTTTACGTGCAAGTCATTTTATGTGTTGTGGAGTAATTATCTAAGTGGTTACATCTATCATCTGGAACACTTTTACTTTTCAAGCATTTCATCTATATTTTTGTTCCTGCATTCATGGTGTGATCCTTCAAGAAGTTGCGCATCCACCTGGAGGCACTCTCTTGACTAGGCCTTGAGTGAATTTCGTCTGTGTTCCATTGATAGGCAGTCCAATAGAATAAGATCTATTGTGAGCATGCTTGGCTTGATGTGTTGAATGGTTGTATTAATTTGAATATCTTTATTTCCTGCACATTCAAGCAACTTGTTAGTATATTGTACATCTTTGTATATCTTGGATCTAGCTTAGTCTCACTTTGTATATCTGATATATTCTTTATGTATCTTTGTATCTAGTTGTATCTATTTTGTTGTGACATCTGTAAACGTGTAACTATCTTGTAACGAATCTCCCCTTAACTTAGTTGACCCCTTGCCCAATCTTAGGCACTAGTCTTAGTTGTCCTAGGAAAAGGCCTGACTGTTCATACTTATTTGTTGTATCTTGCATTTGCTGCTTAACATCATAGGCTAGATTTCCCCCTGACCTTTTAACCAATTAAAACCAACTCCTAGAACATAAAAGTTAATTTCATCTAGTAACTAGGGTCTACCCCCCTTGGCTTCCCTAGGAGTTAGCCTAGACGGAAGAGGTTCAAGTCAGTGACAGCGTGGACTTTGAACCTAGGCATTGTGCCTCCAAGGACACACTAAGTGAGCAGGACTTAGCTCACGTTTGCAAGTGTGTATCAGGACGGCAACATATTTGGCGCCGTTGCCGGGGATAAGTCATTTATCCTTGGTCAAAATGACTTAACTTATTCTTTTAGAACTAAACAATAAATTTCTTTAGTCCCTAAAATTTTTGAACTTGCATTGGTTGATTTAGTGTGATTCTTTTCCAAGTGGCGACTCCATTGAACAAATATGTCAGGTATATTACTAGGAGTGTTCCACAAGGATTGATTTACTCTTTTCCTGAACCCGAAAAGGTTTATAGGAGGAGGATAAATCGCCTTGCCCCTAGGAGGATACTTGAAAGTCTTGGGGAAAAAGCACTCACTAATATCCAATTCTTGTTCCAAACTAATAATCAACCGACTGTTAATACACCCACTAATACTCCTAACGCAACCATGAGTGTGTTTTTGAGGCCCTTGAACTTTGCAGCAATCCAAGGTGCCCCACACCAAGTCCCTGAGAAGGCCATAGACAAATTACCTACCTTTCAGGGAAACAATGCCATCAGTGCAAAGTCTCACATCTTGAACTTCCAGATGTGTTGAGAGGTATTGTCGAGGTCATAATGAAGAAGATGTAAAGATGACCCTTTTTGTGTATTCACTAGAAGCTGATGCGGCTGAATGGTTTACAGATTTTGATCCAGCTAAGTTTAGCACCCTTGACTCAATATTGGATGAATTTAGAAAGAGATGGGGTGATCAGAAGGAACATAGATTTCAGTTAGCCGCCCTCACCTCTATTTAGAAGAAAGAGAATGAAACTATGGAAGAATTCAGCACTAAGTTTAATAGTTTAGTGAAGAGCCTTCATGCTGATATAAAACCCTCATATCCTGCAATCTTGATATATTATATGGAGGCCTTTGAGGGGGAAATGAGGTACGCCTTAAGGGATAAGGATCCTCAAAATTTGAAGGCAGCACAAGCCATAGCTATAAAAATCGATAAGAATATGCAAGAGGCTGGGAAATCCAATATTCCCGGTTTCACTAGAGGATTTTCTTCTCAACTTTAAGAGGAGAAGAAGAAGAGTGTTGAAAATAAAAAATCCTCTAATGATGGCATGAAGGAACTTACTCAACTGATTAAACAGATGGAAATTAATCATGCCAATTAGATCAAGAAAATGGAGATCAACCAAGCAAGTCAAATCAATGCCATACAAAACCGGTTGATCACCATGGAAAGGGGTCAAGCTAATAGACCTCAACATAGGCCAAATGATAAATGGCCTAAGAGGTCTCCTCCTCAAGATCAAAGACCACCAAATCCATTTGAATCCATTGATTGGGTTGACCACCAGGCTATTCATTATTGTAGACCTTGTGAGCAATTTCATGATGAGTCAACTTGCCAAGTCTTCCTTCACCTTAGTGATGAGATAGGACCTTATGGATCGGAAAATGAACAAGTTAATATGTTTGGTCATGAATATAATCTTGGCATGTATGATTGGATGGGTTTGGATGAACATAATGAGGGGGCAAACAACATGAATTGCATGAGTGATGTTGTGGTGGATAAGGCAACAGAAAAGTTTTGTCCGAAGCCTACTCCACAATAGGTAGCTGAAATGGATAAATTTAGAGGCATTACCTACCAAAGGAATGGAAATAAAAATCAAGATAAAAACCAAGCAAACATTCCCAAGGTAGCTCCCACCCCCCTAAGTCAAGTGTGTATGCAAGCTCAGAATTAAATATTGACTTAGGAGCATGGTTAAGCAATGCAAAGATGTTGGTCCATGTGTCGGAAATAATGAAGATTCCTTCTCAGAGGGAGAAGCTGCTCAGAACCATAGATTGTCCTTCTCAGAAAAGTGTTGACATTCCACCAACAAGAACTTATCAGGATGCACCGGTTATTTTGCAAAATATGGATAGGGAAAATGAAAAGAGTAGACCCTTGTTCCTATCCTTGCTCGTGAATGACTTTATCCTTCATAATTGTATGCTAGTTTCAGGAGCTACCTCAAATGTTATGACTAAGAGAGTAATGGAACAATTGAACTTAAGGATATCTAAACCTTATCATAACATTTGTGCTATGGATAGCAGAACAATAGAGGTGCATGGTTTGATTAAGGGATTACAAGTACACTTAACCGCATTCCTGGATATCATGATTTAGATGGACATTGTTGTAATCGATGTGTCAGATACTTCGGGTATGTTGCTAAATAGAAAGACAACTGCAGATTTAGGTGGTAATTTACAGATGGACTTGACTTATGCCACCATTCCAACTCCAAATGGTTTAACGTTTAGATTGAATAGGGAGTTGGAAAGAAAGTATCATGTGGAAGATCCTAGGAGAAAGGATAATGAGATTGTGTATAGGGAAGTAGAAATGGGATGTTATGAAGTAGAATCTACCCCTATGACATCTATGGAACTGAAAATTAAAACCCAAAGCATTTGTAATGTTTGGGACCCCATGGATTCTTTTGATGGGCATTTTCTGAAGGAATATTTGGATAAAACAGATAATGGTTTGCCTCCTTTAGAATTAGAGTCAGAGTCGGATATGTCAGTTGAAAATTTGTTATCAGCTCAACCTGCATCAAAGGAGTCAGTTAAATATTAAAATAAGTTAGATGGAATTCTTGGGCCACACCCTCCTTATTTTTCAAAGATTGGGAAAATCAAAGATAGAATATATGATGAAAATCTGATGGAAAGTATTAGGGATGACAAGGTTAGTACTGATAAAGTGAAGTATGTCATCCCTAATAAAAGATATGTCGAGCCTTTTAAGGAAAAACTTAGTTCACAGACTTTGCACTTGGCACCTATGGAAAACCATCAGAAATTTTTTAAGGGGAACTGCCCCAAATGGCCTAAGGTTAGAAACTGGGATTCACATGAAAGGATCAAAAGTCAGCATAAAGTGTATCAATCTTCTAGCAAATCTTCTCAGCCAGTGGGATGACATAAAGTCAGACATGTTAGTGAGAGAACTCCTCCTTGAAGTGCTCTTCATTTGACAACTTGGTGTCCAAAGGGACACCCTCTGTAACGTATCTCTAACCCTTTTCCTTGTATTTTAATTTTGTATTATTTCATTTATTATGTTGATATGTACTTAGAATTATTTTTGTATCATATATTCATTTGTAATTTTAGATGTTGTACAATAATTATTTCATTTTGTAAATATCTTGTTTATTCATTTGATATATATGTATGCTTATGTTGGATATTGGTGAGCACCTTTTTGTAGATGTTGGATTCTCGTATGCTCTCCGTCCCATGTGAGAAGATCGAACACACGTCCCCATGTGGAGCCAGATGTTGACCGCCTATTCAACCAGGGGGTCAACTCCATGTACCATGAAGATATGCATCAACAGATGCAAACAAGTCAAAGACTTTTTGGTTCTACAGGGCAATTTTTGCTCCAGCACACAGTTTTGTAAGCGGGATTTTCGCACCCTTGTGTGGGTTAATAATGTAATAGGTCCGCATGGATCATAGTTAGGTCGGTTACCTTAGGATTTATTCATTAGGAGAGTTCCTTTCGCTGAGTGTTTTTTATCCTCAGGTTATTAATTTGGCCTAACCAGCCTTATTAATTTCCCTCGAGTTTTTCACTCCCACCAGCAATAAATCCTCCAAAGTGTTGAAAGGTGTTCTAATGAAATCATCCTATGCTAGCTAGTGTTTAGGAATGATGTAAATGAACATGTAAGACAGCTCAAAAAGTTTCACGGAATTCCATCGAGTCTAGATAAGTTTTTTTAAATTAATTAAATTTTCCTAAGGCTGGAAATTTAATTAATTAATTAATTAGTTAATTCTGGTTAATTAATGTAAAAGCTAGGTTCTTGGGCTTTTGATAGGGGTATTTGTACTCAAAAGAAATGTAATGGGACCCCCTACACCCTTGGACCAAGTTTCAACTCAGTCGGACAAGTTTTGTTAGGGTTTTGTCCACTTAGGAGTCTTAGTCAGATAAAAGCAATTTTAATTGCTAAACCCAAGACATGGGAAAATGTCATTTTTGTAATTATTGATCAATTGAGGTGAAGTAAAAGGTAAATGATGATGAGAGAGACCCTCCTAACCAACCCAACCCTACTCCCTAACCTTTCACACCCCTGTTACTCTCTTATTATTTACCCACCTTGGGATTTGCACCCCTCATTGAGGAAATGCGTCCCCCTTCCTTTCAAAATTAGTAACTCGCTTTCAAGTTGAGTTATGGGCCCCTCCTTATGAGGTGCACCCTTCCTCTTTGCCTCTCCATGTCATCCAAGAGTGTGTCACTCACACTCCTCCCACACGCCCTCACTAAAAGCTCACGCTTTCCCCTTTGACCCTCATGCATTCTCCTTGAGGAGTTGCGCCTTTCCCTTGGAGAGATTGGAAACATCATGAAAAAGGTGGATTTTGCTTTCAAGGAAATGCATGGGCCTTCTCTTGGCCAATATGCCTCACTCAAGCTGCCACCTCACCTATCCTCTTTCCCTACCTTCCATTCCCAACTCAACCCTAAAAGCTACACGCCTTCTTTAGCTTGAGTTCTCTTCCCTTGGATGTTTGACACTTTTCAAAGATACAAGAGGGATCTCTTGGTCCCTCAGGGCTATTTCATAGACCTCTCACTCCCTCATTCCTTACCATTCTTTACAGTATTGTTATGCTACCAAATTCTCCATCTCCCTCTCTCTCTCCATCAATGTCTTCTTGCTTTGGTTCACTGGTTCTTGAAAAGCTTGGAGCAACTTTGTTGCTACAACCTCTTCCATTGATGATTAATAAAGAATTGCTTTGGAGGAATCGAGAGTGTTGGATTTTGTCTACATGCTCCATCTATGTATGAGGTGATATTGCTATTTACTTTGAATGTTATTGTGTTATTGGATAGATTGCCTAAGTAAAACTTTGTTTGCACACCTTGCATGAACACAATGAAGAGAACAATTGAAACTTAACTAAACATTTCACAGTTTCATATACTTAATAATATAACATTCATGAAAACAACAATAACAGGGAATTGTAAACTGTAGCAACACCATGCATTCAATCAATTTTCCTCTGTTATATTCATTCAAAAGTAAATGGCTACAGCTATGATAAAACAACAACTAAATCACAACAAACTCCTACTAACTTGCAGCAGCCTCATTCAGCCATACAAAACGTATATTTATCTCAGAGGGTTCTTAGGGTCCCCCCTCGACTACTCGTCTACTTGAAAACAAAACCTAACTGCTACTTAAGTTCCGTTACATTCAAGACTAGTACTAAGAACTCCCAGATCACTGGCGATCATTCAGTTCCCAAGCATTTGATCTTCTTCTGTTTCGATCATTTCAAAAATATTTGCAGGAAACTCCAGTGGTTAAGATTCTGAAATGATTCAAGGGCGCACTGAGGCGCTGAGTTGTCTCTCCACGTGTACTTGTTGACGATGCTCCTGCATCAATTTCACTAACTTAGGAAAGGGGTTAGGCATCTTCTCCCACTCTTTCTCTAACATTTTTGCTCATTTTTACAAAAAATTGACATTTTGACTTTGTCAATTAAGCAATTAAATTGTTGACTCTAGACTAACTTGGACTCCTCATGGACAATGACCTAGAAAAACTTGTCTAATTGAGCTAAAACTTGGTCCAAGGGTGTAGGGGGTCTCGTTCCATTTCTTTTGAGTACTCACACCCCTATCAAAAATCCCAAGGACCTAGTTTTTACATTTTTACATCAAAAATAATTAAAATTACCATTAATTGGGTAATTTTAAAAAATTAATAAAAACTACTTAGACTCGACAATATTCCGCAAGACTCTAGGAGATGTCTGGCATGGTCATTTACAATATTCATATACCCTAGTCACCCATTGGGCTTGATCATTAGAACACCTTCCACCACTTTGGAGGATTATTGTGGGAGTGAAGAATTCAAGGGTAATTAAAAAGGTTGGTTAGGCTAAATTAATTACCTAAGGAAAAAAAAAACTCGATGAAAGGACTTCCCTAATGAAAAATTCCTAGGTAACTAACCTATAATATGATCCATGCAGACCCATTACATTATTATCCCACGCAGGGGAGCAGGAAATTCCAGTTACAAAACGATGTGTTGAGGCCAAAAAATGCCTTGTAGAACCAATAAGTCTTCAAACTTGTCACACCATCAGGTACATAGCTTCATGGCACATGGATTTGACCCCCTAGTCGAAATAGGCGGTCAACACCCTCCAAGTGACTTTTACTTTATTTTTATTATTCTTTAATTGAATCACTTTATTAATTAATTGGCCCTTTTACCTCTAAAAAGTGATTTATTCGTCCTTATGGCTTCTCTGGCCACTGAAAGTCACTTCTCATCATCTAATCCTGTAGTGCTCTTCCTCATGATTCCGATGAGCTATTACACTAAGAGGTTTCTCCAAGTATTATGCCCAAAATGACCTTAGTGAAATTAATTAAAATATGACCCATAATAACTTAAAATTACGAAAATCATCGGAATGCACCAGAACCAAAGCCAAGCTGTGTGGAATGGATCTTGGTGATGAAATATGATGAACGATGCAATTCGGGCCCAATAAAACCCCTCAATATCTCCTAAACCCATCTGGCTACTCTAGTAAGCATAACACTATGTAACATAATAATGTCCAAAAATGGGGACATTACATATGGATGGGTTGGGCACTAGATTTCCTTCTAAAATTGCAGGTACATGGCTATCTTCTGGTGTAGAAGGGATGGGTTGGGCACTAGATTTCCTTCTAAAATTGCAGGTACATGGCTATCTTCTGGTGTAGAAGGGTATTTCTCTTTTTCTGCAGGTACAGGTACAGATTTGGGAGGCAAGGGTGCTTCAGATATTACAAGTATTATTGATTTAGTGGTTGTGGATGTGAAGAAAACAACACTAGTGGTTTCTTCAACTAATGGTCAAGATTTTCAGTTCATTTGAAACTCTGGGGTTAAGGGTTCTAAAGTGAAACAACTTTTAAAAGACAAGATCAAGTGTTATGAACATAAATATACATATATCATAGATATTCATAACATAATAATTAATAAATAATAATTATTAATAATGAAAGGTCATGTCTCAAAGGACATGACTATTGGTAAAGGGCACCCCTGCGTGGGTATATAAACGAGCCCTCATTCTCAATTGTAA